>JAWZYV010013774.1:0-92248 GCA_038373885.1 Cheiracanthium punctorium | reverse complement strand
ACGACGTCAAACTGAGTCTTAAAAACAGTCCAAGATGTTTGGCCGCCAAATGTTAAATGCTTTACAGTCGGTCTAGAATTAATAATTTCTCCACTTGCCAAAATATTGCTTGGCTTCCTCTCAAGATCAGAAAGTCTCTTTTCAAAATCATTGATTTGTCCTTTGACATCGTCGATTTGTTCTTGCACATTGCTTCATACTCTCTCAACTCTTTCATGAACAGATTGTATTTGAGTCTTCATTTCTTCTTGTCCTGAACGCATTTTCTATTTTAGACTCTCTAGTCCCGAACAGATCTTCTCTTCCAGACTCTCCTGTCCGAACGACATCCTTTCTTTCATATATGACATATTCTCTTTCAGACTCTCTTGTCCCAAAGACATCAGTGACATATTTTCTTTCATATCTAACATCATAGCAAACAGTTTTTCTAATTTATCTTGGTAAAATCATACAAGACGGTGCCCCTCATGTAAACAAGGCGATAGCCGCTGGAGCTTGGCGATCGCCAAGTACGAGCGCTACAGACCTTGGCGCCAAACTCCACCCATGGCGCCAAGCTTCCCTGGCGACCGCCAAGCTCCAACGGCTATCGCCGTCTTGTGACGAATAAACACTAGAATATACCACTAAAATTTTACAAAGAAACACAAATTCTAAGTAAATGACACTATATAAAACAGTCAAATCCACAGCAAAACATTAGAAAAAGTACAATTAAAGAAGCACTTACCTCACTTTCCCCCCCCCCCCCCATTCTATTTTCCACACATCCATACTAACGAAGAAATTCCCCGGGACGCTCACTAATTTATGTTAAAGGGTCCGTAAAACGGAATCAAAAACACAAGGAAAAGTCAACACAAACTTATTCGACTCAGAATCAAAGAACACCAAACTTCAATCTTCATGCAATTAACACTAAATGAAAATTCTATACTTCAAATGCACCGCGTTTAATTATCAGAATTGCCACTCAGATTCTGATTAAAAAAAAAAAAAACGATTTTCCAGACCAACATGTGATAAAAAATCCAGATGATTTTCAAGTTTATGACGTCAGCTTTACATATGTTCTCCAAGGGCGGAAGAAGAAACTCTTTCGGAGGGGGGCGCAAATAGTGAATATTCATTTTATCTAGTATAAAGTCTGCTAAATATTGGTAAAAGCCCCATTTATGTAGTGTAAAAACATTTTTCTCGGAGGGCGCGCGAGCCACTCTGCGAGACCCCCAAAAAAACATCAGTGGGTCCGGCTACCGCCTCAAAAGGCCCCCTCGAAAATATGATAACGCGGGCTCCTCTGCGAGACCCAAAAACACATCAGTGTGTCCGGGCGGACCCCTCTGCGAGACCCAAAAAAACATCAGTGGTTCCGGGCGGGCCCCTCTGCGAGGGCGATGCGAAAATATGCTAACGCGGGCCCCTCTGCGAGATCCCAAAAAAAAAAAACATCAGTGGGTCCAGCCACCGCCTCAAAAGGGCCCCCTCGAAAATATGCTAACGCGGGCCCCTCTGCGAGATCCAAAAAAAAACATCAGTGGGTCCGGCCACCGCCTCAAAAGGTCCCCCTAGAAAATATGCTAACACGGCCCCTCTGAGAGACCCAAAAAAAACATCAGTGGGTCCAGCCACCGCCTCTAAAGGTCCCCCTCGAAAATATGCTAACGCGGCCCCTCTGCGAGACCAAAAAAAAACATCAGTGGGTCCGGCCACCGCCTCAAAAGGGCCCCCTCGAAAATATGCTAACGCGGTCCCTCTGCGAGACCCAAAAAAACATCAGTGGGTCCGGCCACCGCCTCAAAAGGGCCCCCTCGAAAATATGCTAACGCAGCCCCTCTGCGAGACCCCCAAAAAAAACATTAGTACAAGTTGAAGCAAACTGGAGTAGTAGACGAAAGAACAGGAAAAAACGAAAAATAACAATAACGCATGCGCAAAACGCAAATTAACAGCTTAGTGACGTCAAATTGAGCAAGCGAATTCCTTACATTCATCTGCTTACGTCACACATACACAGTAGCTAGATTAAAAAACAACTATTACGCATGCCCGAAAGTGCAAGAAATTTCGCTTCTTTCAATAGTTCTAAATTATCCAATTTACAATATTTCAGGCATTATCATTCCTCTAAAAAAAACGTCGCCAAGCTCTACACATTTCTTTATGGTTGCCAGTCAAACTACAATCGGCAGGGTACTTTACTAACGTTGAACATCGCTCAAGATGTCGCCAGAACCAAGGGGCACCGGATACGGAACATAGGCCTTTATCTTCCATGGCTGCTCTGGTTAATGGCATTCAAACAGATCCTGATCCCACTTCCTGACACCAATGTTACGAAAATCGCCAAGTGGGTGTATTTCAAAGCAGTTCAAGCAGCACAGTAAACAAAAATAACACTTTATTTTACGGCTCGCAGCTCAATAGCTCAAAATAATACAAGAAACTTTAGCATACGCTAACTAAAATCACAAATAAGCATAACAAAAACACTATTCATTTCACAGAATCAACCGTGCGCTTCAAAGTCTATCACTCAACTGAACTCCCCGGAGAGAGATCCTAGCGCTTTTATAGAGAAGATGACGTCACCAGAATTGCCGAGAAATTTCTGGAACAATCTTATCAAATTGAAATATGGTCTCGAGACATGAATTTTTTAGAAGCCACCATTTGTCGCCAAATCGATCGCCAAGGCTACAGGGTTACCATCATTGGAGGACCGCTATTATGCCTACAAAACTAGTTTCACGGCGGCGCATGCAATACGGGAGCAAATTAAGTTATTTCGCAATAGTATTAAATACCATAAAAAATTTCATGAAAAGGTCCCATTAGGAAAAACGCGCCAAATGACAGAAAAATCGTCAAACTTGGCGCCAAAAATAAGTCTCCAAATATTAGGTTTTCGAAGACCTACGACCCATAGAACCCGAGATTTCCAGAACATTCCATATTGATGCAACAAAAAGCAAAATTTAATTATTTAACGCGTAGAATACGAATTTTAAACCCCAGAACAGCGGGTTGCTCCCAAAATTCGTAACACAGGGTAAGAAAATCTCCGGTTTAGAACAGTTTTTAATTAATAATTAAAAAGTAAATTAAAATTCTGATTCTCAGGTGCACATTATCGGCATTCATGGGCTTATATATTCAAATTTTCAGAGTTCTGTGTGCAGTAGATTTGTCCGGAGATCGCACACAGATTTACAAACATTCATTTTTATTATTATAGAGATAGATAGATTTGGCGTAAACCTGATGAAATTTTCGTGCCATTTCATGCTTTTCAAATGCAAACGATTTGTTTTATAGTAGCATTCGGGCGAAACTCGCCAAGCATGGCAACGTAAAAAACGGTTTTTTACTTTTGCGGTTACCACTCACTTCAAGCATAAATCTTTTCATGAGGTCAAAGTTCGCCAAACATGACGATCTAAAATCGGTTTTTAATTAATAATTTAAAAAGTAATTAAAATTTCAAAATTCTGAGCCTCAGAAGTACATTACCGAAGGAATGGGCTCATATATTCGAATTTTCAGAGTTCTGCGTCCAGTAGTTTTTTCTGGACATCGCACGCATGCAGATTTTCAGACATTCATTTTTATTGATATAGATTGGCGCAAAACTGACTAAATTTCCGTGCCATTTCATGCGATTTTGTTTCACAGTATCATGCTGGCGAAACTCGCCGAGCATGGCATTCTGAAAACTGTTTTTAATTAATAATTAAAAAAGTAATTAAAATTTTAAAATTCTGATTCTCAGGTGCACATTATCGGACTCATGGGATTATATATTCAAATTTTCAGAGTTCTACGTGCAGTAGGTTTGTCTGGAGACCGCACACATACAGACAGACAGATTTACAAACATTCATTTTTATTATTATAGATATGATTACTGAATCTTGCATAAATGAAACAAACTACAACTCACAGATTAGTTTTACAGGCTGCAGTTTTCTTAACGATCTCCCAGTGTAATATCCCTCAGAGCCGGCCCAAAGGGTGTGCGAATGTAGGCGATCGCCTAAGGCCCCGCACGCCCCTGGGGCCGTCTCTGTATCCCTACAACAGCTCGAAGAAACCCTTTCAAATGCACACAAGTTATAACAGGGTTCCTGCCACAGCACAGCCACAGAAATAGTTGCTTTAGTATCCTACAGAGTACAATAGAGTAGCCTTTAGGGTAAAAATAGTATCCTTTTTAACAATCAAAACAGACTGAAATCTTCTAAACAAAGTTTGAAAAAAATTAAATACACATTTTTGTTTTCTGAAAGAAGTTTATACAATATTTGTGAAAAGTAAATTCGTTATATATTACTCCCTAGCTGATGATGCTTGCAGTTTAGTTCTGTTTCCTTAGATGCAGAAGTTCATAGAACAAAGCATAGAACTGTCTACATTATAAAGTAGGCAGTTTTTCAATGTCTTCCCAAGTATTTTTAGTTGAAATACAAAACACAGTAGACTCTCTCAAAACTACATACACCAGAATCTATAAACATGCAGATTATAGAATTTTAGATCATGGAATTGTTAACAACTTTTTTATTGAATTATTATGTGAATTAAAAAATAAATAAATACTCAAAATAAAAAGTTACGAACCTTTAAAAAAAAATTCTTTTTAAAATGGGGAAAAATACGCAGTTTAAAAAAAAGCAGCAGGTGTATTAATTTTCATGAAGCATACATTGCTACTAATAAAAGTTAATAGTGTTACTAAAATTAAGTTTTGCACTTTGTTAGATGTAAATCGGTTAACTAGAACACAAGATTTTTAACATTTAATATTCACATAGGATAGCATCAGAATTGTGGGTTGTTGTTAAATACTGGCAATATCGCTTGGCTGGGTTAAGTTTTGGGGGCTTATTTTTTGCACCAATCAAAATCGCCAAGACTGGTGACATCTCACACTTTTTTTTTTTTTTTTGAGATTTCCAATGTTTATTTATCCGCTTAGCAATTACACAAATGATGCAAGGAAAGTGATAGAGAATTCACTAGACAGATTTTGCCCGAATTTTAGAGAAAACTCTCGAAAAAGTATAAATACTTGAGTAGTTCATTTCACTGTTTCAGTCTTTAATTGGCTTTTCTGTCAAACGCTATGTTCAATTAAGAACATAGCGCTTTGCATAATTTTGATGCCAGAGGCACCGTTGTTTTGCCATGTGGTATTTTAAAATTTGTTTATGAATTCAGTATTGTTGTATGATGTGGAGGAGTCAAGGGTTCGGCTCAAGTATTCTGATATTTTAGCAAATGGATAAATTTTATTTACTGTAAGGAAATTGCAGTATTTGAGGAAGTTTCTCCGACTAATGACTAGTTATCTATAGAATTACTGCTTGTAAATTGTGCTTTGAAGATTGTTTGATAAGTTACTAAGCAGTTATGTTTGTGTTTCGTCCTGACATCTCAACTGACTACTGAAACTATCTACAAACCCCAGACTTTAAAGCATACAACAAAGTGAATGATGTACCACTGTGTTGTTCCGATAGTTTTGCTGCATCACGTTTTTGGAATTTTGAAGTTTCGTCAATTTTTTGATAATGAAAACACATCTTTTACTGTAGTGAATTACAATGGAACGACACAGGCGGTATGAATCTAGCTTATCTGTTCTTGCCAGATATTTCTCAAAATCTATGGGTGGACGCTGTTGCGCTATGCTCAGTGTTTATCACGTTGTTAGTAGTGTGGTTACACGCTCTAAACTGAAAACGTTCTAGGTGAAAAACAGAAATTGCATTGTTACTCCTAGAAAAATACTTGCCATTTTCCTCGAAATAGTTGCTTTTTAGCTGTTTTTACATGTAAACAGTCGCCTATTCTGGATTATAGTAGCAAATAGTCTCCTTTTAGTAGCCAGTGGGAACCCTGTTATAAGCATTTTTTTCAAACACACCTGTTAACGCATTAGCCAATAACATTCTACAAAAGCATGGTTAGGAGAATGGAAACCTCCCCAGAGGGAGGAGAAAATTGACTGCAGTTAGGAAAAAAGTTGACTTGGAAAAAAAAAAAAAAAAGGGATATTTTTATAAATAATTTCTCTGCAGAACTCAGTCAAAACACATAAAATAAAGACTATTTATTTCACAATAGCTCATTTAAAAAAGTATTCTCTGGATTTTGCAATGATATAAGAAATATAGTTTTTTGATGAAAATTTAGCTTGTGATAATGCAAAAAATGGACAAAACATATACACTAAAAAACAAAAACAGGATTTATTTCTTCGTCCTTATTTAGTCAGAGTACGAAACTTGGTCAGATCCAACAAACTGTCTAGCTGCATATAGCAAACAAACAATAACCCTATTTTATATAATTAGATTTAATAATTTTGCTATTGGCATTATCTGTTTAATGAGGTAAAATTTACAAAACTTATTACTCTAAAATGTAAATAATGATACTATTGAGGATTATATTTTTTTCTCTTTTCTGCTGTGTAAGGTTTAGAGAAAATGAAAAGACACTTTTACTCAATTATTTTAGAATAGTAGAAAAAGGGACTTTCGATCCCTCCCTCCAGAAAAAAATTTGCTATATTAATACATTATTTACACTTAATTACTTGATAAAATGAGCTTTACTAAATGAACATATCAACTATGGAAGAAACAATATATTTATTTGAAAGAACAGAAGGTTACATTTGCAAAACTTATGATGAAAACAAAATATATATAGATGGCAGTGATGTAGCTCTAATGGAGAGGACAAGGTTTTATTGGTTATTTTACACAGAGGAGGAAAAAAAAACTGTTTCCCTGCTCTGATGTGAAAAAGGATGAAAATGCTTAAGTCAAAAGATGTACTGTGAAGAAAATGCCATACCCCAATATTACTAAATCTTTGGGCTGTTGTGGGCACTCAAAACAGGGTTGCCATTAAAATTTTAAAACAAAATTCCTTGGCTTTACTAGAATTTTCTTCCACTGAAAAATTCAGACTAGATTGTAATTTGCAAATATCATACCTACAGCAAAAATCCACATTTACCCTTTACATGCTTTTCTGAAGTCACATTTGTAACGATACAGATTTATGGCAAAAATGCAAACTTTTGGAAAAGTTAAAACTTTTCCAGGATTTGGGCATAATTTTTCAAATTTACCTGACATTTTCTGTCAAAATAAAATTCCCTGACCAAGTTTTCTTTACAGGCAGGGAATCTAGGAACGGCATTTTTTAGGGCCCTTCTAGACAATGTTAATATTCATGGAGGGGAAGGGGGTGAGAAATACTAGTCAGAATTGAAAGTAGAACTACTTAAAATCAACAAACATAATAAATCATTACACACAGCTTGAAATGATTCCTAGACCTTTTTTCCCAGAATATTAACTCTTTGCATGTGGAACGGATATAATTTTTGGTTGCTTGGAGTAGTATGTAAAAGCAGTGCATTTTACGTAAGCATTTATTTATTTCTAAAAGATTGGTGACATACGTAGTTGTTGGATCTGACACCCCCTACAGGGCCCCACCTCAGGAGACTCTTATCTATATTGGCACTGGGCCAAAAAAAGCGAAGAGAGAGAAACTTTTCATACGTTTTTCAGAGAACACTTTTTTTTTAATTAGTTCCTCTCGATGGAAGGAGAGAGTTAGTTTAGCTTTGTTAAGATATGTTTATGTTCATATATCCTGTGCGTGTATTGTATATAACTTTGTAAATAATTGTAGAAATAGATAATGTAATAATAATCAAGAATACATAATTTAGAACCCTTTAGCTTAGTCGTAATTTAGTCGCTTGTGAAATTTGTTGGTTTTCGACGCATTTTTAGGAAGACAAAGTGATTACCCAGCAGAGTTACGCACCCGAGACCTTCTTAGCAGGTAAGTTCGATTTACCTGATACTTAGTTTTAGTTAGTAGTAACATTTTTGTGGCATCCCTTGCCGGTATTGCGTGTTCTGTAGGGTGATTTCTTTTAAAAGATATTAGAAAACAAAAGAGGTGCATTTTAGTAGCAGTAATATAGGCATAAGACATATCATGGCTGAAGACGAAACAACGCTCAAAAAGAAGCGCACTGTTCTTAGGTCAGCTGTTACCAGATCTTTAAATGAATTGCAAGAAGCGATAAAGCAAACGGATACTAATGATACTAACGAATTAGAAGAAGGTGTAGAAATGCTAACACAGACTTTTGATGCGCTCGTTAGTATCGATAGAGCTTTAGAAAATTTTTTTAAGGCAGAAGAGTTCGAAACGGAGTACCTAAAGGCGGAAGAGTACCGCGAAAAGGTGGTTCGTGGAAAGTTTCGCGCCACCAAGAAAATTAAAGAAATAAAACAAAAGTTAGCTCCATCGGTAGGAAACGGCTCAGAACGAAATTCAACAGCAGAAACTTTTGATAGTACGGCGACTAACGAATCAAAATGTCTAAATAACGTTCACGTGAAGCTGCCAAAACTTTCTTTAGTAAAATTTCATGGGGATTTGTGCCAATGGTTAAACTTCTGGAACAGTTTTGAGTCAGCGATTCATAGAAACGAATCGTTAGACAAAGTTGACAAATTCAATTATTTAAAGTCCTGTTTGAGCGGAAGTGCTCTAAGAACTGTAGAAGGTTTACCCATATCCGCCTCCATGTACGATACTGCAATAAAATTATTGAAGGACAGATTTGCTAGAACCGACTTACTTATACATACACACATGAGCAACATTCTTGATATTAAACCCTTACGGAATTCAAATGATGTGCATGCTTTCAGGAAATTTTATGATAAAATTTCTATTGAATTAAGAAGTTTAGAAAATCTCGGTCAATCACTAGATAAGCTTTCGAGCGTTTTGTGTACAACTATACTAAAAGCTCTCCCCAAAGACCTGCTGTTAGAGATCGACAAAAAAACAAATGAAGACGCGTATTCTGATGTAGAAAAATTATTAGAGTTCATAGCTGAGTCACTTCAGTCCCGAGAACGAGCCGACATAATTAAGAATGCCACGGACTCTCCATTTAGACATAATGACGTGTCTGCACCATCTAAAATAAACAGATATGATAAAAGAGCGTATAAGCAAGAAAAGTCCTTTTCAGCTTCGGATCTTGTTGCTACTGATTTGTGTGAGAAAAGGCAGATCTGTTGTTTTTGCGATAAAGAATCGCACAGCAGTCAATTTTGTAAATCGGCCCAAAATTTAAACAACGATGAAAAAATTAAAATCTTGCGGAAAAAAGGCATTTGTTTCCGGTGCTTACAAAAGAGAAATCATTACAGCAAAGACTGTGACGTAAAAGTTGAATGTTCACGGTGTGGTTATCGCCATTTTGATATTATGTGTAACCAGACTAAAAATGCCCAGGCTAAAGTAGAGATGACCACACGTGATAAACCATCAGAAAAACCATTAACTCTTTCGAATTATTCCAGTGGTTCAGAAGTTTATTTACAGACTTTAATTGTTGGAGTATCAGGCAATGGTGTGATGGGTCATTTGAGAGTACTCATTGATACAGGAAGTCAGAATACTTATGTTAGTAAATATGCAGCGAAGAGGTTAAAATTAAAACCGTTCAAAACTGAAAAGGTTAGACATGGACTTTTCGGTGGTGTTGAAATTTTAGAAACTCACAATCGTTATCGACTCAACCTGAGCAGCTTAGACGGAAAGTATGATTGTGAAATTGAAGCGTTAGACCAACAAAAGATATGTAGCGCGGTCCCAAGGCTAAAAGATAAGAAAATCTTGGAAGTCCTCGAAAAGAAAGGCATAACTATAAGCGACGTTTCTCAGAACGAAGACCGCTGTTTGTATGAGGAATGTCCCGAAGAAATTCATCTATTATTGGGAGCCGATACTACTTCCCACGTGTTCACAAAAAATATTGTAAATCTTCCAGGAACTGGAATAGCAGCCTTTGAAACTAAGTTGGGTTTTACTTTGATGGGAAGAACGAAAGGTGAAAACACAAGTTTAGAGCATTCGTTATCCGTCCTTTCCTTGTCATTGCACGTTTCAGATGCAAAATTGTCAGACCTATGGCGCTTAGACACCCTAGGGATCTCCAGTGAAGAAAACAAAACCAAGGATAAGTTAGAAGAAGAGACTCAAAAACATTTTTTAGATACCGTAAAGAGAGATAGTAGCGGAAGATATGTAGTGTCCCTACCATGGACCGTTGATAACTCCATTTTGTTGAGTAATAGGGTCATGGCAGAAAAGTCACTATACCGAACCGAAGCTAACTTAATCAATATTAACAAACGACAAGACTACGAGGACATATTTGATTATTGGGAAGCTAACAACATTATTGAAGTAGTTACCGAAGAAAGAGAGCACGGCGTACATTTTTTACCGCATCGCCCTGTAATTAAAGAATCAAGTGAAACAACGAAAATCCGACCTGTTTTTAATGCCTCAGCGCATACTAAAAATTCCCCTTCACTTAATGATTGTTTGACCAAGGGTCCAAATTTAGTCGAGATTATCCCCAGCATATTAAATCGCTTTCGAAAGTATCGCATTGGAATATCCTCCGACATAGAAAAGGCTTTTTGTCAGATTAAAATAAGAGAGGAAGATCGCGATTTTCTGAGATTTTTGTGGTTTGACGCCGAGAAGAAGTTGAAAATTTACCGACATAATAGAGTAGTTTTTGGACTAACATCTAGTCCTTTCCTGTTAGCGGCAACGCTCAATCATTTGTTAGATACAGTTTCAGAAAATTTTGTAAAGACTGCTCAAATTTTAAAGGAAACATTTTATATTGATAATTTATTGGTTAGCTTAGACAGTGTTGAAGAAGTAGAAAAATTCATCGCAGCATCAAAAGCGATTTTAGCATCTGCCCACTTCAATTTAAGATGTTGGCGATCAAATTTGCCTATTGTAATAGTCGAAGAGGCAGAAAGTCAAACAGAAACAGTATCTGTATTAGGTTTAATGTGGAATTTAGAAAAGGACAGTTTAAGTTGTAAGGTAGAAGAAACCTTTAAGATAAGGGAACCCTATACCAAGAGAAAGATCCTATCAGTGACTCAGAAAATTTTCGATCCTATAGGTTTCACAGCCCCCGTGACATTAATCCCTAAGATGATTTTGCAAGAGACATGGATTCAGAAAGTTAAGTGGGATGAAGAGCTCCCCATAGATCTAAATAAGCAGTTCAATGGTTGGTTGAATCAATTACATTTGCTTCATCAAATAGAAGTACCCCGATGTCTAAACATCGATTGCGACAATGAAGATTCTCTATCACTCCATATATTTTCAGATGCTAGTAAGCGCGCATACGCGACTTGTGCCTACATTAGAACGAAGACAAAAGGAGAAATAAAAGTTCAGTTAGTCAATGCAAGAAGTAGGGTAGCTCCCATCAAAGAAATGACCATAACTCGCCTGGAGCTGCTCTCGTGCTTAATTGGAGCAAGACTTTCTAAGACCATACGATCAGATTTGAACTTGGAAAATTGTACTACCATATTTTGGAGTGATTCAACGACAGCGTTATGTTGGATAAGAAGAGATCAAGCTTGGGGAACGTTTGTGCACAATAGAGTGCAAGAGATCAGAGCCATTACTGAAATATCTGATTGGAGACATGTTCCAGGAAGATTGAATCCAGCGGACCTCCCATCTAGAGGGTGTTCTTTTGAACAATTAGAGAAATCTAGATGGTGGGAGGGCCCACCTTGGCTGTACTTATCAGAAGACGAATGGCCCCAAACTGAAGAACAACCCGATGAAGAACTGTTGAACAAAGAGAAAAGAAAAACGATCTTAACTCTATTGGACCAAGAAGACAAATCAGATTGGTATTACCGATATTTTTCGTCCTTTAGAAAAATAGTAAGAATGATAGCCTGGATTTTCAGATTTTACCATAATTTGAAGAAGCCTGAAAAAAATATGGCACCTGAGATTACAGTAGATGAGTTTGAAAGATCTGAAAAAATACTTTATCGGATAATTCAGAAGGAAGCGTTCACAGGAACTAAAGACCCTAAGATTCGTGCGTTAAGACCAATTGAAGATCAGGATGAGCTTCTTAGAGCCAAAACAAGTATTATTAATCGGGAAGAAATAGAGAACTTTCTTTACCCAGTCATTTTGCCATCTAACCATACCGTTGTGGAGAGAATGATTTACGAGAAGCATTTAGAGTTGAAGCATGCGGGAGTCGGCGTATTAATGGCGCATCTCCGAGAAAACACGTGGATATTGAAGTCAAGAAAAACTATCCGAAATGTTATAAGAAAGTGCGTGAGATGTAAAAGATTTGATGTCTCTAGAATAGAAGTTGAACCGGGCATTCCACCTGAAGACCGAGTTAGAGAAGGAAAAGTTTTCGAAGTGATTGGAGTAGATTTGGCCGGTCCTCTATATCTCTCTGATGGTTCTAAATCCTGGATAGTTTTGTTTACGTGCGCCATATACCGCGCTATTCACCTCGAATTAGTTAGTTCGCTATCCACCGAGACTTTTATTCAATCCTTCCGCCGATTCATCGCACGCCGTGGAAGACCTTATGTAGTATATTCCGATAACGGGACAAACTTCGTAGGAACCAACCGAGCTCTTACTGAAGTAGATTGGAATGTAGTGAGTGAAATAGCCTCTACCCACAGAATACGATGGAAATTCAATCCACCCACTGCTGCGTGGTGGGGTGGTTGGTGGGAGAGACTTGTGAGGATGATTAAAGAAATTCTTAGAAGAGTTTTAGGTCGAGCAACTTTTAGCTACGAAGAGATGAACACCATCTTATGTGACTGTGAACAAGTGATCAACTCTCGTCCTATAACTTACATATCGGAAGATAATAGAGACCCTTCCCCTTTGTCACCTATGATGTTTTTGCAAGAACTGCCTTCCTCAGGAATCCCAGATATTGACACTCTAGATTCAAAAGATCTGAATCGAAGAGTTAGATACCGCCAAAGAATTAGATCTGATCTGAGAAATCGATTCCGCAATGAGTATTTAGGACAGCTTAGACAGCAAGCTTTAAAAGAAAATAAGTACAAGCAATTAGGTGTTGGTGATATTGTTCTGGTTGAAGACATCAATAAACGACGCATACATTGGCCTTTAGCTAGAATAACAGAAATTTTGCCCGGAAAGGATAATATTGTTCGTGTGGCAAAGATAAAAACCGAAAAGGGAATTTTTCTTCGTCCAGTAGCCAGACTGTTCCCGTTGGAAATTCACGATAATTGTACTAACAGTTTTCTATTTCCAGATAGTCCTATTCTAAACAGGAGCAGTCCTTCAGTCAGCCGCCCAGAGATCTCCGACGACCCTGAAGTCGCCCGTCTCGAAGACCAGGAGATAGAAGCTCCGGTACCAGACTGCAGCCAGAGGGAATCCCCGGACCTAGCTTGCCGTCCTCCAGTGGTGACAAGAAGAGGCCGAGTGATTCAGCCCCCTGAGAGGTTTCGAGAAGGAAATTGACGTCCTCCTCAAGTGCCGGACGTCAAGGTGGGAGGATGTTGGATCTGACACCCCCTACAGGGCCCCACCTCAGGAGACTCTTATCTATATTGGCACTGGGCCAAAAAAAGCGAAGAGAGAGAAACTTTTCATACGTTTTTCAGAGAACACTTTTTTTTTAATTAGTTCCTCTCGATGGAAGGAGAGAGTTAGTTTAGCTTTGTTAAGATATGTTTATGTTCATATATCCTGTGCGTGTATTGTATATAACTTTGTAAATAATTGTAGAAATAGATAATGTAATAATAATCAAGAATACATAATTTAGAACCCTTTAGCTTAGTCGTAATTTAGTCGCTTGTGAAATTTGTTGGTTTTCGACGCATTTTTAGGAAGACAAAGTGATTACCCAGCAGAGTTACGCACCCGAGACCTTCTTAGCAGGTAAGTTCGATTTACCTGATACTTAGTTTTAGTTAGTAGTAACATAGTATTAAAATATCTTCAAGTAATTAGAATTGCAAAACAAAAATAAAATAATAACAACAAAATAAAACTAAATGAAATAAATGCAAGCTATAACAAAAAACCAATTACTAATAATTATGCAGAGTGTGATATTTTTCGAAGCAAGTTTGGTACCAAGCGTGGTCATCCGCTTCTAGGGAAAACAAGTGAATGACGTCTCTCAGACGTCAAATGTACCCAAGGGGTTAACATGTTCTCTGCTGAATGCAAGCACAGTTACTATAAAATTGAGCCTTTCTATTGATTGCTATGAATATTCATAATACAGTCAACTTCGAATACATTGAGCTTTCGGCTATACTGAAAGCATTTCATTAGCCCCAATTCATATACATTAGAAATGTTCATAGCATTTTTCGGTTTTCTTTAACTAAACTTCAGTTATAGTGAACTTAAAAAAATTTGGGCGGCAGAAGTGATGTTTGATTTCTACGAACAGTGTCTCTTTTGTGTTCGAATGAAGAGAAAACGATCATCAAGAACCTGTTCTGAAATACAGGTGAATTGCCAGTGTCTATGCCAGCATACTTATTCAAAACATGGGGTTAGGGGGGTCATAATTTTTTTCATTGCTGTAATGCATTCTAATCTTTAAAAGTATTCACTAACAAAAGCAGAGTATTTTAAAAGCTAACCTAACATGGAAATTTCACTCTTGACCTTTTATTTTCCATTCCTGATATAATATTATAGTCTAAGAGCCAGCGACCGCTAGACCTTCGTCATAGTATAAATGCTGAAACTTTCTCTGTGCATACCCCCCAACAGAGGTAGGAACAATCGGCCACTATAAAGTTTGGATGATCGTGGCTTTGGCAGGTAACAGGTGGCAAAGGTGTATAAAATTGCAGAAAATTTTCGTCATTTCATAAAGCTTAATTTTTTTATATGTTCTTCTTCGCAGTACTAGAAATCACTTTATCCCTTGCCAGACACTTTTCCATCGTGCCAACCCCCCGCCAGAGTACCTCAAAGTCATGGAAAACTGTTGTGTTCGTAAACTCCCGCGACGAAGTACGTCAAGCTGTCACAAAGTGCCAAGCACATTTTATACTGCTACTTCTGAACTTTCTTGCAACGCGCTCATAATAGAATTACGTTCTTCAAGACTTTGAGGTTGTCTGGCGGGGGTTTGCCACGATGGAAAAGTGTCTGGCAAGGGATAAAGTGATTTCTAGTACTGCGAAGAAGAACATATAAAAAAATTAAGCTTTATGAAATGACGAAATTTTCGGCAATTTTATACACCTTTGCCACCTGTTACCTGACAAGGCCACGATCATCCAAACTTTATACTGGCCGATTGTTCCTACCTCTGTTGGGGGGTATGCGCAGAGAAAGTTTCAGCTTTTATATTATGACGAAGATCTGGCGGTCGCTGGCTCTTGCTCTATTACAGGTTAAAAGTGCTAGCACATTTTGCCAACTGAAAAGAATGTACATTATTTCCATAAATAGGATTAATTATGTTTGCTTTACTTGAAAAGTTCACTATAACCGGAGTTGACGTATATTGCATCACTATTAGCTAAAATAATCTCGAAGGCATGTACTCCAAGATTATGTACTGAACTCTTATTTTGATCACCTGCAGGTCTTAAAATAAACAGAGTTTCCCACATAATAATCAAGGCCTCAACACAGTATTCAAAACAACTCTATGATTTTATACATTTTTCTTGAAACAAATCAAAATGAGCAGAGAGTCAGTCAAAATTCTTTTTACAGAGATTTCCTATCAGGGTTAAGGGAATTTTTTTTTTTAAAAATATGTGAGTACCTGAATATTTCGTAATTTTTTTTTATGATAAAAACTAAATTCCTTGCAGATAGACCTCATTCATTTATAGTACAACAAAAATTTAGTTAACAGGGTGTCCACCAATGTCAGGAGGCAAAAATAGCATCATTAGTAGTCTCACGGATGAAAAAAAGTCGTCTGTTTAGAAGCCATTTTTTAAATTTTAGTTGCCAAAATAGTAGCGTTTTTGCATGATTGTGTGGTTAAGAAATCATTTAGCTTCATTTAAGAAGGAATGAATAAAATGATAAGTTAAAAAACTTCATGCTTTAAATAACGGAGCATATGGTGCATTTATTTTTATAGCACAAATAAAATGACATATTAGAATGTTTGAGGAACGGTTAATTGTAGCTTTGAAAAGAAAAAGGAGTTGACAAAAACTGAAACAGGGTGTCCATCAAAATTGTAGTAAAAATTCAAGCACATTTCAAGGATTTCAAGGCTCATCTCTAAATATTTCAAGGGCCCTTGTACAAAAAATTTTCATATTTTTCAAAAAACCCTTGCCCCTAGCTAAGAAAAAAGTCATCTTTTCAGGCAGAAAAAGAAGATATGTACATTTCAAACTTTACAATACATATTTAAATTAATATCTAAAGTCGCAATCTTCGTTTTTGGTGAGAAAACACTACACAACATCTGCTACAAATTAAAACCCACCTTTTGAATGCTATATGAACAAAAAGCTAAAACTCTAACATTACATGCAATTCATGGTTTGAAAGTAATAATTATTTTTTTTCCCCAATAGGCAGGCATTGGCCACAAGCATTTGCCACTACTAAGGCCCGAACCACAGACATTTTATTATGGAGGCACCCAATGGGTGGCCAGTTACCCCCTATGAAGGGATGGAGAATTTAACACCCAAGCCGGGAATTGAACCTAGACCCAAGGTGTGATAGAATGCTTCTTAAGCCACTCCACTATCTGGGCAGCTTTGAAATTAATTATAAGTACAGTTCTTTTGAATGTTAAACAGTGAATATAAAAGTGGTTTCAAATAAAAATTTTAACATCAGTTTTGAACAAAATATAAAATTGCTTTAGTAAGTTGCTAATAAGTAAGTAATAAAGCTGTAGTTGTAAAAATAAATAATTAAGTAAAAGCAAGATAAGAGTAATACAAAAACACCTAGTATATCTATCTGCCAATAAGTGCATTTTAGGAGACACCCTAAGCAAGCTTTTCTGTCCGGTTTCAGCTGGTCTGAGCCTTTTTTAGAATTTCAGCTCATGGAAAGTCCAAATATGTGGGGGAAAAAAAAAAAAAAAAAAAAAAAAAATGCATGAGAGCAGCAATTTTATATTTTTCACTGTACAATATGCGACCAGTGGCGAATTTAGGTCTTGAGAGGCTCGAGGTGCAACTCAATTTTGAGTTGTACCTTGTGAAAACCCTCCTGGGAAAAAAAAAAAAAAAAAAAAACTTTCACTAACCCTACACCTTTACGTTGTGCATTCTATGCACACCTTTTTCACAGCAATTAATGTTTTACTTTATCTTTGATTAATCAATATTAAATTACAACTATCTGGTGGCTGTATCCTAACTAATATTATTAAAGCGAAAGTGAATTTGTTTGTTACGCTTTCATGCCTAAACCGCTGAATTTAGGTGTAGAGATAGATGGGACCCTGGAGACAGCTAGAGATAAATTATTTACTAGATTAATTTAAGATTGTTAATTACTTTTGAAATTATTAATTAAAAAAAGTTTTTACGTTCCATACATGGCGAGTTTCATCCACATCAAATGATTCATGTTTTGAGGTAACAAGAATGTTATTACTTCTATGAAGAATCGCATGCATTTGAAAAACATTAAATACCACAGAAATTATCCAGTTTTTCTATCTATCTATAACAATAAAAATGAATTTTCTCCAGACAAATTTACAAAAAGCAGAGCTTTGAAAATTTCAGCATATAAGCCCATGCAGTGGCGGCTTGTGACCCGTTTCAGTGGTGGGGCCCGAAAAAAAAATAGTGCCAATTAAAATCGCGAAAATATATATACATATAGAACAGCCTATCCCCACGTGCACACAGCGTAAGTATTTAAAATTTCTCAAATGACAAATAATTATCGAATTTACTATACAACTTTTGCTATTTTTTACCTAGTTATGTTAAATTGAAAAGTTTACTTTATTACTAAACAAAAAGCCACATTTAAATATTTAATATTTATGTTCTTTATAGTTGCCTGTTCATAATTTTTTTACATGATTTATTTATTTTAAAATAAATATCAACATATATAAAAAATACATTTATACATCGCTTTTCGTAAATCAAGAAAACAAAACAGAAAAATATCTGACTGCACTGCAAAAATACGATCACGCACATAAAAAATGATTTCCTCCTAAGCGGAAAATTTTGCCAATAGCTACCGATTGCCGAAATTTCCCCGTACAGTCGTGTAGATCACCGTGCGAGGGCCCGTAGATCTTGGCCCAGAAGGCAGCGCCAAATAAGCCGTTTGGATGCCAAGTTAATTCGCCGTCAGTATGGCTTTTGTGCTCAATGCCAAATATGTCAACCCGGTGAACGGAGAAGAGATGCCCAATTCAGGGCAAGCCAGCCCATGGCACATGCATGGTTTAGATAGGGGGAAAATCGTACAACTATCGCTTTTTTAAGGGATAGTATTAAAATAGAGTAAAATGCGTGTATTTTTTATAATGAAGGTAAATTATTGAAAGAACTGCCTTACATAATAGGAAGATACTTTGATTTAGACGGTGCTTAGTCAGTGGGGCCAGGCTCCTCTGGCCCTTAATGACGAGCCGCCACTGAGCCCATAACTTTGGTAATGCACACCCGAGGTTCAGAATTTGGTATTTTTAATTAATTTTTAAACTATTAATAAAAACCATGAATACGTGGCCATGCTTGGCGAGTTTTGCCCGCACAAAACAATTTATGCTTTTGAAATAAAGCAGAAAATCTATTTGCAGAATGCTGTGCATTTGAAAAACATGAACAGGCATAGAAATTACGCTAGTTGCAAAACTGTAAGCAGTTTAATAGTGCAAGTAAGCATTACTGTTTAATCTAGCTATTGCGTTTATTCAAAAATTAGTAATAATTTTAGGTTTATTAGTAATGAATAATTAGGTATGAATTAAAAAATATATAAAAATACATGAGTCTGCTTATTTTAAATAGAATGAAAAAAAAAAAAAAAAAAAAAAAAAAACAAGAATGGAACAAGAAAAAAAATCACTATTTTAAGTAGTTATAATACAAAAATATATTACTGCGTTTAAAAATAAATTCCACTTTATATTAAAAATGTATGTGCTCTAAGGTTCTGCCACATATTTTCTATTTATTGTTTAGCATTTTCATCTGCGACTATAAAATACATGCCGTAATAGCATAGAGTTATAAATATATTTAGGTAAAAAAAATTTAGTCAACATTTACATTTTTTTTTCATTCTATTTAAATTATTGAATGATATGCTTTTAATGAACTATGTATGTCATTCCATTCCAACTCAAAATTTGCACCTATATGTAATTCCAGTGACATAGAGTACTGCTCTTTTTACTTTTTCAAAACTTTTTTAAAACTCAAATATTTTTGTTCCTAAAAATTGTGTTATCTCACACATATCAGCTCGTATCTGCTTAGTTATCGGGCTTCAATTCTTTATCATTACATCTTTGGAAAGTTCTTCCGATTCTAAAAAAGAAACGTGGTTATCTCTAGCTTACATTAATAATTTTTTGATAGAAGATAAATTATACCTTTACATTTCTTAACAAGTGACATAAAAAATACTATGCATTCTAGGTATATTTGAAAATTTCACTGAATACAGAGTGTCCTTTCCCAAATCATTTACATGAAGAAAGGCTGAAAAATATATATTTAATTTTTGACAAATTTTTTAATCAGGAGCAGTAGAATCAAGCAGTTCTGGCTTCTCTCTTAAAACATGAGAAATATTCTTATCAACCTTTGGTTTTAGGGGGAAAATTCTTTAAAGCAGCTGCGTTTGAATGTCCTGCTGCAATACCAGCGACTGCTCTTCTGCAGGCTCCAATTCATTCTGGGTAGAAAATAGGCATAGTAATTCATGTGTGCTTGCATTTTTTGAGGCAAAATATAGGGAACAAATTAAAAAAGTCTATAAAAAAATCTAGCAACTTTCCTCGGAAATAATGGATAGTTGAGGTACCCTAGAATAATTCTAAGGAACATTACATGAAAATAAGGAACTTTACTGATACTGAATAATTCAGGAAGACTCTACTGAACTGTACATTGTTGAGTAAAGTTCGTGGTACTTTCATGTAACTTTCCTTGGAATTTAAGGCGCCTCAGCTGCCTATTATTTTCAAGGAACATTCCTGGACTTTTTTACAGTTCTGGTCATTTTTAAGTGAAATGCGTGCTTCTTGAGTGAATCACGAGAGCAATATTCGGTTAAAGTAAAATTAAAGTTTACAGATAGAAACGTTTACTTTCTGTATGGTATTTGTGAGTCTCTTTTCCCCATTATTTCCAAAGAACGTTTCTGGATTTTTAACACAAATAAGGAATTAAAGCACTACTTACGTATAAACTGAAAATATTAGTTATTAAAATATGATATTGTATTGTATGCATTAAGGCAAATCTGCACGAGAGGTATCTATCTAGGATTGGGGTGTCTTGGTTGGAAGATTTCCTAAGGAGTTCTAACATGTATTCACGTTACATCTGGAGAAAACTGACCAAAACTCCAGATAGTTAGATCGACAGCTGGGCGGCGGGGCCCAAATCCGGAACATTCACACTTTGGCTGTCTACCATTCTGAGTGCCTTATCCACTGGGCCATGGTGGGGCTACTTAAGTATTAATTTAGATTATCATCCAATACTGTGAAGAGAGAAAGAGACAAAGGGCACGAAAGAAAATATTGTTCAAGAGCGCTTTCTGCACGAGTAGCAATCCTGGAACAATGAAGAAAGTTCCTCTCTTTTGAACAGAAATTTATCTATATATTTTTTCTTTTTGAGAACCGAATTTTGAGGCCCCCCTTAGATTTGTGAGTCCCGAGGTGCACGCCTCATGCGCTTATTGGAAAATCCGCCACTGTATGCGATTGTTATTTTTCATTTTCGTTTTTTATCTGTACAACACAAAATAACAGTTTTCATGAATCTCATATTAGTGAAATTATCAAATAGTATTTTAATCAACACATATGCAGTAAATATTTCAAGCAAATGTGTCTGTAAGGAACACAATTAGTATTTTTTTATTCTTTCCTTTTTCTGAAAATTTCCTGAAATTATTATTTTTTCTGAGAAATTGCAAAATTTGCTCACATTTAAAAAGAAATAAAGAAAGAAAAAAACAACTCTTGAATACAACAATTTTAACAAATATAAATTTTTTTTTTTTTTTTTTGTTGTTGGAGGGGGGGGGGGGTTGGAATGTAACTAATACAATTTTCTCAAGTTTTGAAGATTCATACTTGCCAACTTTTGTATTCCCAAGGAGCAAAATAACATGCGAACAACATATTGAACTATTGACAGCTCAATATACAACTATTTGGCAGAAATCCTTTCTAAAGAGTTCTGCTAAATAATGTGCAAATGAAATTTTAAATAAATTTTACTAAATAGCATACAAACAATATTTTAATGTTTTTCATTAAATAAACTCTTGACTTTTATTCATTTGCATAGTTTAAATAAACATATACCTAGTTGTTTGCTTTCAGAAACATTTTTCTTCTATCAAAACATCCCTCGTTTAAATTTCATTATTATTAATATTATTTTCTATCATTATATTTGAACCTGCCATCTTCTATGAAATTTTTTCTTTACTATTTTACATTTTTAAAAGTGATTGTAAATTAATTTAAAATTAAGAATAATTTTTACTGTTATGGTACTGGAGGTTCAAATAAAAATATACTAAAGGGAAAATATCAGTTCTCAAGACAGATGGGAAAAGAAATTGGGATGATGGTGCATACTTAGCAAAATTTTTCCTACCCATAATCAGGGCCCGATCATCACAATATTGGGCCCAGGGCAAACACAAATTTTGGGGCCTTTGCACCAGACCATAAATATTTTACGGGAAATTGCAGGAAAACAGTATTATGCATCTAAGTTATTTTAGATACATATAGCTACTTAAATATACTGTTTGCTTAAATACTAAATATAAATACAGTGCACACCGGTTATAACGTACTATCAGTTATAACGTACCTAGAAGCTAGGTCCTGATTGAAGTCATGAATGACATATTTTTTTATACAAAATTTTTTAAAGAATATAAATTTTTTAATAAATGCAATTTTTTTATCAAACATAAATTTGTTGAAAAATACAACATTTTTGGGCCCTTGAAATTGGTGGGCCCAGGGCAAATGCCCCGGTTGCCCTGCCCATAATTTCAATGAACAAACAGCTGATTCAGTCGATTCTTTGAGGTGGGGGAGAGCAATTAAGTAATCTTAAAATAAACAAAACCACAGAAAAATTTCATGAATGATAAATTTTAAGAGATTATTTTTTTTAAATATAAAATCACAACCCACTAAAATAAAAAGAACTTCAAAATTCATTAAAAAGGGTAAAAATGGGAGTTTTGTGTAAAATTGTATGAAAGGGGTTTAAAAAAAAAAAAAAAAGAGTTTCGTATAAAATCTTACAATACAGTGTGAAAAGTGTAGACTTAAAACTGAAAGCATACAAATTTGCATGAATGAATTGTCAATGATTTTACTGTGTGCTGAATACTTAAAAGTTTGGTGGAATTTATAGTTTAAAATACCAAATTTTTTTATTTAATAAAATCTACAACACTTTGCAAAAGTTGTGCAAGAATGTCATTGTGCTTTATTTCAACAAAAACATGAAAAATTCAAGTTTTGTAATTGCAAAAAATGGGAATCTATCAATTTACCAGATTTCCCCCCCCCCTCCCCCGAATACCGGCAATTAAGTAATCTTAAAATTAAGAAAAACGTGGAAAAATTGCATGAATGGTAAATTTCAAGAGATTATTTTTGAAAACAAAATTCATTAAAATCACAAAAAAACAGGAGATTTATGGAAAATCGGTAAAAAAACTTGCATTTATCATAAACTTTATTTTAAAAAAATGGCAAGAATGAATAAGTATATTTAAGCTGTCTTAATGATTTTACTCTTTCTTCATGCATTGAAAAATCAAAAGTGTAGAGGAAATTCTAGTTTAAAATAACAAGTTTTTCCATTTAATAAAATGAACACTTTTACAAAAAATTTTAGACCGTAATGCTTTACTTAAAAAAAAAAAAAATTTCAAGTTTTTTTAATTGCAAAATAACAGGAATCGATTGTTTTGCCAACAGATTTTCCAAAATCACGCAAATTTTCACACCCGAAAATGACCCAAAACATTTCGTTTTAGATTCAAATTTTTGTAGTTTTCGGCGTCATTGCAAATTTTCTCAATATGCATGCAGAGGCCTCCAACTAGGGCAGGCCAACGTGCATCCAGGTATCATGCTGTTACGTCAAAATAGAAAGAAGGGGGGAGACGCAAGAGGAAAAAAAGTCTTATTGTTGCGTAGTTGTTTGTAATTACATTAACACAACTCAAAACACTTCAGGGATCACAATTAATTTGGTCCAACCACCTTGCCCATTGAATTTCCCAATTAATTAATTCAAATTAATCTTAAAGGCTCTGCAACCGAGCATTTTCACAGTCAATTGGGTTTTTGCTGAGTTTGTAGTACAGTGAAAATAAACATCTCAGGGGCACGTGCAGGCGACTAAAGACTTGCATTCTTGCAATCGTCCATTTCAATTTTGTGGAGCGGCTACAAAACAGACACAAATTTTGTTTGTATTGAGAGTTTCTATAACTTTCTCCACCTAAAATTGTTGTATAGTAGAGCTGTAGCCAATTTGGCCATGTTCTTCTTTAGTGGAAGACAGATTTCCTGACGCTGATTGAAAATTCTATATTTTCAAGCATAATTCCCGACTTTCCCAACGTGGAAAAATTCAAATACATTTCCCGACTGCTGGACACCCTGCGAAATCTGATTTTCAAATTAGTCGCCTGGAATAAGGTACACGTAGCCAAAAGCTTGAAAATAGTATGAAAATGACGTTTTTCATTTGAAAAAGTCGCCCAAGTCACCTTACCTATAAATTAGTAGCAAAAGTCACCTTTTTAGTCGCCGGTGGACACCCTGAGTTAATGTATGAAAACCTAACAGGATATAACTGACAATTTACAGAACACAGGAGTTTAAAGGATTTTAATATGCTGAGAATTAGTTAGTCCAACAAACTCAAATTCAACACAAGAGGTAGACAAGTTGTTTTTAGACTCCTGACATGTGTTCATATGATTTAAAAATAAATAACAGTTCAATTTATTCTAAATATATAATTAGAGTAATGGTTTTATTCTTATTGGAAATATGACATTCTGAATGCTGTAAATTTCAAAAGATGAAATCATAAAGATGGTATTTAAAACTATTAATATAAAGAACTTTGAATAAAAAATGTATTTTACCCTTATGATAGTTGTAAACAAATTCTTATTTTTTTATTATATAACTTCACTAAAAAATGTCTTACAAATGGCAGTAAAATACAATAGAATATCAAATTCTAATTATTAAAAAAATATATTTTGTTTCCGTTAAGTAGTTTCTCCAAGCATAAGTTTAAGATAAATGTTTTACAGGGTACAGATTATTATTCCTATTAAGTTCTGACAAGCATAACGAATATTCAAAGAAAAACAGATCTGTAAAAATTGTTTCTTTTTAGCAGACATGGCATAGATCTTTTAATGAATTTTATTGCTCTACATTCAATAGGCTTTAGTAGAAAATATTTAACCAAAATTATACAATGAACCTTTCTAGATTTAGTAACCACTCTGTAAACCAATATAAACTATCTCTGCAATGATAAAAATAAAACAGCTTAAATCTTGACGTACACTTCAAGAGGTATAAAATATTTTCCCTTCATCAGCAGCAAGATATTCAGGTGCTTACCATTTGAGTTCTATGAGAATACCTCAAAGTTGATGAAGGAAGGATCTTTTCTGTATCTTGAAACATTCAGTTTTTACTACTGTTCTGTGCACATTTTACACAAAATTACTAACATATCAAATTAGAGATTTCCTCTAAAATAATATTTAACACCTTAACAATTAGTGTTTTTGCTGAGAAAATACATAATTTTAACAATTTTTCATCATTTGTCAAAATGCATATTAATTGATAATTGCACTGATGCATAAATTCTTGTAGCAGTTTCATAAAAAAGGATTTTGACAAAGTGCTGAAGAAAAAGACATTTTTCACAATTTTCTCCCATACCAATACCAATTATTCACCAAATTAATCTTGAAATTTAAGTTGCCATTGCACTCATCCATACAAACTAAAGTCATAAAATGATTGTCTGTTAATGGGTAAAAGCACTAAGTTTTTATCAATATGCATCAATAATATTTTAATCATTTTTGTATTTTAAATTAAAATTATAAAAACTTCACTAAAGTAATGGGTTTCAAAAATTCTAATTCCAAAAAACTGCATACATATTACTATACATAGTTCGGTAAGATGAAAGAGATTAGTTAGAATCCTCCAGAAAAACCAGGGACATAGCTGAGGTGGGGGGGGGGGGGATGCCATAGGGCCTGGGCATTTTCTGAAATTTAAGAATTTTGTTAACTGAATGTCAATAAATCAAGCATTTTTGCAAGAAATTCTACCTTTTCACCTTTGGGCATCCCCTGAAATTTTTTTCTTGCTGTGTCCCTGGAACAAATGCAGTTCAGAATGGTAATGACATACAAAACTGGAGAAAACATTTATTCCGGAAAAGTAAAACTTTTCAACACCTGAATTACACAAGTTATTGAAGAAAGTACTGCATTTTAGAATAGGGGGGAGGGTCAAAAATCAATGTTATGAAGAAAGGATATGTGGGGGAAAAAATAACAGTGATAAAGCTTACTAAACTACAAAATATTTTACACAGTTCCACTGCATTACATTTAAAACAGCTATAAAAAATACAACACCACACAAGGTTTTTGTTTTTCTTTGTTTCTACCCCTCCAAATCAATGTACAAACGGACTCAATGCATTAAATTTGTCACTGAGCAAGAGTGATCAGGTATTTCTGGAGCACTCAAACTAATATTACTCACAATAAAACAACAAAATTATCAAGCATGTAAACAAGACATTTACATAGAAATTTATTTTTATGGAAAAAGATAAAATGAAAATAGAGTTTTAAAAAACAAATAAATAAACTTAACTTTTGCTTAATAGCTTCTAATCACATAATCATCTAATAGTTTTCAAATAATTTTATTCTGTTAAGAGGATCTTGAAGATAAACAACGGAAAATGCATAGTTATCATAAATAAACCACATAATCAATCATTCTCTGAATAGAAAAATACACTAACACAATTTTGAGCGGACAATTTTTTTATATGCATATGCAAAAAAAAAATAAAAATAAAATAAAAATAAAAAAATAAAAATAAAAATTGAAATTAAAGCTCAGATGCAATTTTAAGTTAAACTGCAGTTGCTACTCAAAAGGGGCAAATCTTTTACATCTAAACATACACTGATGAATAATGAATAAATATCAGTAATAAAATAGAATTTATACATTTATATATTAAACTACATAGATTTTGTCACATGATGGGGTTAAAGTTAAAAAAAAAGATGAGCTCGACTTATAAACACCAAGTGAAGAGATGGATAAAGAAGATTCTTGTCATCTACGCCATGGAAAGTAGCTCGATCGTTCCCCATTAGAACCTTCTCTGTTCTCTATAACTTTCCTATAAGCACAGTTTACTATAGTTCGTATGGAACGCAGTTTTTCTGCTCGATCATCACAGGAACCTGAACTACACGAAGTATTTCCAACATTCCCATTTTCTTGTGATCTAATACAATATAGTACATGGAATTAGAGTAATAAATGAAATAAGGAAGAAAGAGATTATACAATAATAAAGAAATGTTGCATACATTTCTGCACTTTCTAATTGCATGTCTAGCAGTGGTGTAGCTAGAGGGGGGGGGAGCAATTGCTCCCCCTAAGATATTAATTTGCTGTTTGACATCTTCGAACACACTGCTGTTTCAGTTTGGCTCCTTTGATACTTCATATCCCTCCCCCTACACATGAAACCTGGCTGCGGCATGGCTAGTTTATATCAATGATACTAGATTTTTATAGGCATAAAAATTTTGTATCAAGTACAGTTAGAAAAAGATTTTTTCAGGTTTAGTGATCTCTTTTTGATATTAGATACATTTCCCAGTAAGTTTATGGATCACAGGAAAAAACAAAAACTATTTATATTGTGTTCTTGAATTTCATGCTTTCTTTTTCAATAATATTAGAAAATAATGACAGCAAGTATAAGTCTAATATAAGAATAAAAGACTTTTTCCAGCAGAAGTTAAACTACAAAAACAATAATTGTAAGAATTTTTAATGTTAAATTTTATTTTTGATTCAGAACATTTGAGCTTTTATATATACTAGTGGTCACCAGTGGTTGATATTCGACTGTAACTCATTAAATTTTTAAGTTTGAATGCTATTGAAGCTCTTTTGTCAAAAAGAAGAATACCTCTATAATCATTGCATATAACTTTTTTGAATTTGTCGTTTTATCCATGTGATAAATGGAAACAGGATGTATAAAAAAACTATTAATACAAAAACTCATTTTAATAATTAAACTATCTCATTTCAACAATCAGATGAACTGAATCATCAATTTAATTTCAAATAGCAAAATGCTGCTTTCATTAGTAATCCAAGTAAATCGATAATATCAAACTATCAAAAATAAAATTTAGAAAATCATAGCGTGCATAAAAATGTAAAACAATTATTTCACATTTACACTCAGGCAGCTGATCTACATCACACCTAGAGTGAGGACTCCCATACAATTTTAATGGCAGCCTGCAAGCCTACGTGAAAAGATTATGAAGAGCAAATGAAGCAAACATTGTCACGTGGTTGTCAGTCTCTAGTATACATATGATTATTCTGACACAGTGCAGTGCTCAGATAATTTCAACTTTTGCAAATTTCATTGAAATACTAAAACTCTAGTATTGCTATTTAAAAATTGACGCAACAATGGAACCATCACCCAACTTGGTGAAAATTGATTTACTTCTTAGCTTTTTACAGTGCATGAACATATTATACATAAATTTTATCATTCTTCGTATGAACTTCAGTTATGCTAAATCTCACACTCCTCCATTCGCGCAAAGTGCTGTAAAATGGGTATAAGATTTTTCTTCATGTATTTATATATAGATTTTTTTTATTGAAAATAAAGAGGGGAGGTTAAAAAAATAAATTTTATTCATTGAACTTAAAACAGTTTGAAAATTAATGATTCAAAATTTCTGTGAAGACGATTTTTCTTGTAAAAATTTTTTCATCTTTTGCTAAATCCCTTGATCATTCCATTCAGAAATATAAAATCTCAAACTATTGAATGACAAAACTCTACTTGTTGTGACATACAATAGACCATTTGTAAAAATTGGCTGTCATAATAAAGTCCAAGTTTTTTGAATACTTGACCTTGAGACTTAACTTATTGTCATCAAAAAGACAGGTATAACTTGAAATTGAGTTCTGTGAAAGTTAAATGGTAAAGTAGTATTGGAAAATGCTATACATGAAATCAAAATTTTCTTATTGAAACAGTAGCATTGCGATGCATAAACTTGATGTAAATTCTTGCTCTATTGACTAATGCTTCATTTGTATTTATGTTTCTGATCAGTAAAATAATGCAATTAACTTTCAATACTAACTTATGCGGTGGCAAACTATGGTACTTTTCGGATAGCCGGGTGCAAATCCCAGCAAATAATTTTTTTCTCGGCGACGCCAAAAGACTTTCTAAAACATATTTGTTCCCCAAAATAAAGCCAAAAATGTTAATCAGTATGAAAAAAAAAAGTATACAAAATACAATATACAAAAGTATCAATATACAGTCGACTCCAGTTATAGTGAGCCACTGGAGACCATCAAATTTTGTCCACTATATCCGAAGTGTCCCCATGATAAACAGAGAAACTATATGTGAATTGGAACTAATGGTTTGCATTCACTATAGCTGAAAGTTCACTATATCTGGAGTTGACTGTACTTAAAAAAATTTGCATGCTTATTCGATTAATCGTTTGTTCCAAAATGTGGAAAACATTAAATTAAATTAAAATATAAAAACATAGCCTAATAAAAAAGTATTCAAACCACTAACAGTCAATGAATTCAAAAACTCTTCTGGATAGTTATTGATTTCATTGCAAACTATTTTACCACAGCTATGATATGCTCTCTATTCACCAGGTATTTGATAAATTATATCAGAATTAATAAAAGTACTATCATCATTTTTAGGTGCAAAAATAACTGACTTCAACATGCTATCTGAGAGTAGGTTTTTGGAAATACTTCCCCACACATAATTAATACTATTATCTTCATCCCCTATTTATTGCTGAGGTATTTTTTTAATAGTTCCACCTAACAGGGGAATAATTTAATTTCTTACAAATTTTGTTGGAATACTATAACTCTATAGTTGTAACCTAATGTTGTTATTTCAAAACTGCCACAACAATGGACCCATCCCCAACTTGGTGACAAATGTTGCGTGTCAATTTACCTAATTTTTTACAGTGCATAACACATAAATTTTATCATTTGCACAGCTTTCGACACACAAACTTTGCCAAATTTCACACTCGTGATTCAAAATAGATGTTAAAGCGATTATCTTCTAAACAGTCAGTGGTAAAAACATTCTTTTACTTAGAAAAGTCTGACAAATAAAGAGTAGCTTTCAGGTATGACACTTTTTTTTTACTAAGAGCTGTAGGCATATTAAAATACTAATTTTAATTTTTATATGGTCCCTCACTTCTTATCGACTATAGTTAGAAAAATGTTGCACTGTGTCTAAGAAGTTTAAAAAAAAAAAAAAAAAAAGCATATCGCTAAATTAAACATTTAGCCAGATATTTACTGTTAAAATTGACAACTTAAACCACTTTACCTGCTGTGATGGCATCCGTTTTCAGGTGAAAAAAATCTTTGCTTCAGGCGACCAACTATTAGTTGATAAAAATTAAATTATGATCTCTTTGTAGGAAAATTTCAAGTGTGTGAAATTAACAGGTAGAATTTTACCTGGACTCATAGATACTGCATTATGAAATTATCAATAATTTAGTCTGTTAGAAGGTCATCCACTAATTACTTCACACTTCTAGAGGCGGAATTTCAATAAAATATAGAATGACAAAGTAATGATGTGGGTTAACTTTCATTAGAAACTGCCAAACATGCATTATAGGAAAATTCTAACTAAAATAGTATTTTCAGTAAGTCAAATGCAACTGTCAAACCACCACTAACATAAATTAATGTCAGTTAAAAAGTAATTTTATTTTTCTTACTTTTGGGACAACCCCTTAGTGTTTGGCGACAAATGCTAAAATTTTTAACTTGCAATATCTCTAACTATTCCACTCAGAAAAATGGGATTTTTTAAAATTTCTTAGACACAGTGCAAAAATTTTCCAAACATAAGTGGTAGGAAAGGATGGACCATATAAAAATTAAATTTTGTATTTCAATATGTATACATCTTCTAAACAAATTTTTTTACATCTGGTTTAAAAAAAAAAAAAAAAAAGCTGAAAATATCTGAAACCTACTCTTTATTTGAATAACTTTTTTAAGTGAAAGTATGCTATTAGTTATGGTTTAAATACTTAAACCGTAATTCTATTAGTTACCGTATAAAAACTTAAGTTTCATAATTTTTATAGGAATTGATTTACTGATTTTGATTGTTTCTGATATAATCCTTATAAATAAAAATGAAATTCTGATTGTCAGTTAGTGGATATGTCTAGCATACAAATCCACAAAAATGGACCAATCAGCCTGAAATTTTGCACAGATGTATAAAATAATAAGAATAAATGATAGTCCACTTTAAAACTTTGAAAGTTCATCTGTTCCCAGAGTTTAAGAGATTTTTTATGTCTTCCACGCAGAAAGCTTTCTGTAATTGTAACCCCTGTAGTGAAAAAAGTGTGAATAAGTATCGTGGTTGCCATGTGTGGCGATTTTGCCGAATAAAATGTTTTAAATTCTGAAAGTAAAAATAAAAGAATAATAATCAGGGTGGCCACTCTTTCTTAGAGAAAAAATTCAAGGACATTTAAGGACACAATGAGCATACATATTTTTGAGATTTTTTTGTCATTATTTCTATTTTTTTATAACCTAATTTAATCTCAAGGTTTCATGAACACACATACATTGAAAATTCCCCCAAAACACTTAATACTATTTCATAACTCCATCATCCATTGATAGCTGAAAGACATTTTTTAACGGCAAATCTTTCAAAGACTGCTTAATGCTTTTTCAAGTAACACTTCAGCATTTGCGTGCCCTAAAAACACTCGTTAAATTGTGTGACATCACTTTGCTTTCATTCCAAAAGCTAGGATTTGGCTGTCCAGAAACATGGATCGAAATAAACCATCGATTCCATCGCACAATCTGTAGGACAAGTGGCTTTGCATCACTTTCAATGCCCAAAATATTTCAGCCGTCGTTGATTCTGCTTTCTGAAAACATGCTACCGACGAGGGCTGTTCTTGTAATACCAATGCGGAATCATTAAATGATGGTTTACTCGTGGATGATGAAGATTGTGATGACGGTACTTTGGATAGCAGTCCATCCAGGGTTAAGGTGTTCCTTTTATTTTTGGTAAGTGACATGTGCTTCTTACCTTGCATATGGCTCCTTAAGGCAGACTTTCCCATTGATGAAATGTTGATGTTTGTTGAGCATATCAAACATCTTGCCACGTGACTATCACGTGGCAAAATTTGGATCTTGTAACCAAAGATCGTTAAAATGGCACTTAGGGCTCATAATTATGAAATTTCACATAATAATCAATATTTTTTAATAACTACAAATGAGTTAGATCAGGGGTTCCCAAACTGGGTGCTGCGGCACCCTAGGGTGCCACGAGCGTATGTCAGGGGTGCCGTGGAGATAATCAAGAAAAGTGTTAAAGAATTTCCTCTGAACCGGTATCCCCAAGAAAGTGAGCAAAGCCGATCACTAAGTGGGCTCAAACAAAAATATTTCGGTCAAGTTCAAGACTGTCCTGTAGCCTCTCTTTTATAGGAACTCCGTGAAATGGGGGTATTGTCAAAATCCTATATCCCTTTCCCTAGAGAGTACTTTCTTGATAGTTAGCCCTTTAAACAAACAAACAAACAAACAAAAAATAACGTAAAATGCATCCAAGCTGCTTCATTCTAACCTTCATATTCATATTGCTTTAAAGGAAATCTGCCACGAAAGTTTTTAGCCTGAAAAGGGTGCCGCGAAATGTTTTTAGCCTGACAAGGGTGTCGCAAAATGCTTTTAGCCTGACAAGGGTGCCGCGAGGGAAAAAAGTTTGGGAACCCCTGAGATCAATAAAAATGCATATTACAGCAAGGAAAGATATATGCACATACAACTGTGATTGCAGTGCGTTTGTACATAACAGCTCCATGCTACGTGGTTTTATTATCGTAGGGGCTGGGAATAACCGATAAAACAACAAAAATTCAGCAATTGGATAGTAAAATTTAAGGATATTTCAGACTTCCTTTCAAAATTTAAGGACATTCCAGACATCCATTCAAAATTTAAGCACATTCCAGGTTTTCAAGGACGCGTGGCCACCCTGAATAATGATTTTATTAAATTTCATTTGTAAGGTTATTTTTTAAATTTTAGTATCTTGTGCACATGAGAAATTGGAGCAGGTATGAAATGTTTTATATGCAAAACAATGAGGATTGTTTTGCATAACTGTCTTGCTACTAGATGGCACAGCAGAACTTCGAATTCTATTCTGTTTAAATGCTTACAATGCGAATATTGTCCAACCGATTTCGATGAAATTTGGTACATGCAGATATTTGAACACGGAGAATATTTTTCACTAGCCATTTTGCTGTAACTTGATGCTGGATGGCACTGAAACGCATCAACTTCTATACCGTTCGACCGATCGGCATAAAATTTTTTATACTTACACATTTGAGCACGGAGAATATATTCTGTGTTCCTTTTGATGTTACTCACCACTAGATGGCACTGCAATGCATTATTATCTTAACTTGCCAAAGATGACGGTGCAGCATGCCAAATTCTTGATCAATCAAACGGTCACCATAAAAATCAGTATACATAGCTATTTGAGCACTGAGAATATTTTGGCATTATCCATTTTGCTATAACTCGTCACTTGACAGCAATGTAGGGAATCATTACTTTAATTAACCACTAGATGGCACTGCAGTGTATCACTTCTTGACTGTGCAACTGATCGCTTTGAAAATAGGTATACATAGACATTTGAACACGGGAAAATTTTGGCGCTATTCATTTTCCTATAACTTGTCACTAGATGTCGCATCAACACATGAACTTCAGGACTGTCCAGCGATCGTCAGAATCGTTCCATCGAATGCAAGAATATTCGCGTACGTTGCTAAACTCGCACTATTGCACTATGCGCATGCCTTGCACATACACGTTGAAATTCGGTATGCATGATTATTGATCACAATATAACGCGATATCTATTTTGCTATATCTATTTATTACAATAAATAGTAATCACAACAAATTGTAATATCAAAAAGTCCATCATTCATTTCCGTGCGAAGAATGGGTACAACAGCTAATAGATTACACAATTTAGAGCATTTTTGCAAAGAGAACTATGTGTCTATGAGTTAACAGTATAGGAAATAGCCATTGGGCACCGTTAGCACTGGACACCCTGCATATACAACTATACACACATTTGTATGTATGAATGCATGCATGCATGTATATAAAAGCTAAAAGTTCTGCATTAAAAAAAAAAAAAAAAAAAAAAATTATAAATTCTCAGAATTATTGTTTTTGTGGTTTAACTTCAGCTGGAAATAATTTTTTGTTCTATTTAGGCACGATGTCATAGTATCATCTTTTTTAGTGTTTGTTTCTCAAAAGAAGTATCTTTGTTCACAAGTAATCAGCTATAATCATTTTTAACTCACTCGTTCAAAAGGTTGTTAGGAAATCTGTCAAATATGTCATTGGAAATATGACACTTACTTATCCAGAAAGTATAGAAAGCAGGCTGTATTGCATAGCAGCATGACATGAAAGTCAACGGCAATGAGATTTACATTAAAAGCAACTACACCATATTCTATATATATATATATATATATATATATATTTAAGTTTGGAGTACTGTGACACACTGACTAATAATTAATAAATATATTTTTTAATGTATCTTCTACAAAACAGGAATAATGTTTTGAAAAAAAAAAAATAATAATCCAATGAAACTATTAAAACTTAAGACAAAATGTATTTTTAAATTAAAAATCATTCCAGTTAAACTGCTACCCATCTGTTGGATTAATAGCAATTTTTAAGATTTACTTATTTATCAACCTTTAATAAGCATCATTATAAAAAACACATCTTACAGTTCATTTACAAAAGATAACAACGAATCAACAATGAAAAATATACTTACAAATTATGATTAGAATGGCTACCATTCAGCATCTCAACAGAGCTTCGAGATGTAACAGATCCTAGCAAGCTGCCAGTCCCAGTTACATACTGCCAACTAACAAAATGACACATAAAAAAATTAAATGCTAAGTTGCACAAACATTAATATTTTTTCATTTCACCTGTATCAAATACTCAGGGGTGAGGAATGATATGTATTTTTGTGGACATAAAAAGTTATTGAATTCAGCTTTGAAAAGTATTAAAAACTTTGAACCTTAATTCATTTTTTTTTTAAATCGACAGAGCTGGGGATCGAACCCAGGCTTTACAATTTTTTGCATTGTTGCTAAATTAATCAGCCTAAACACTCCAACTTGCCTAATTTACTTGAAAGTTTGATAAAATCACTTTCTCAAAATATGTATAATTTCTGCAACATATCGAAGTTGTCACGAATTAATTGTTTCATCTGTTCAACCTGTGGTTTGCAGAAGATGATATGTGCCAATGGTTCTTATGCGAGAAATTTCATCTGGATATCATCCTAGAGTAGCTCAGAGGTAGAGCATCCGTACATTAAGCAGTAAGCCTGTGTTCGATGTCTTGTTTTTGTTCTTCAACACTAAAATTATTTAACTTCTTCACAATTTGGATATATCATTGGCAATAGTTTTGAAGAATTATTCGCAGCAAAAATTGGCATATTATGTTCTAAAATAAAAATTAGTAAATAACACATCTGCTTTTATTGTCTAAAAGTTTATCATTAGGTTTGAAAAAATCAAGTTTGGATGATTTTGATACAATACCGTATTTCCCAATATACTTCTTCGATTTTAAGTGAACCACAATATCAGACTTGCCGCCATAGATAATACTTATATCTAGGGGCGTAGCCAGAAATTTTTCATGAGGGGGGGGGGGGGTTACGCCTACTACAACTCATATATATGTATATGTGTGTGTGATAATGTAGTGAGGAATGTACATTTTGTATGGCAAAAAATTCCTCATGGGGGGGGGGGGTTATGATCCCCCTAACCTCCCCCCCCTGGCTACGCCCCTGCTTATATCCAAATTGCAAACACCACATAAAGTGAAGAAATTGCCTTTTCTTTATTTTCAAATAAAATCAAATTCTTCAATATACCGATCATTGAATTTTTGTGTATGAGCACGATGTTTCGACATGATTAATTTATAACACACTTCAAGTACAGCAAGCACAACCACCAGCACACATGGATGCAATCAACACAAAACAACACACATTGTCTTTACAAAAATGTGACATCACACTGCATGGAGTTCAAAGTATCTAAGCAAGTGTTTTTTCCCCTTTTCATCCAGCACTCAGCAGAAAAAGAGAAGCCACGTCACATCTGGAATCTTACATGCAAATTCTATATGAACAGCCGGGAAAAGATAACTTGAATTCCGAACCAAGAAATGAGTTTTTCACAAATTATCAGATTTCCGGAGCACATTATAAATATTGGAGAAACTCCTGTGAAATTGGAGTACTCGGCAGCTATGTAATACAGAAAAATCCCCAGCATAAAAAATAAAAAAACTAGAATAATCAGTTAAGTTGATGAACTCAGTTATCAATTTTATTGAGTAAAATAGAGCAATGAAGAGCGTATAGGTACAGAAATATATGCAGTGTAGACCAAAAGTTCTCAAACTTATTTCACCCATTGTCCTCTTACTTAAAAAAAAAAAAAAAAAAACTAGTGCATACCATATCCATGGTAATGGGAAAAGGAAACCATTTGTAAAGCCCCTTTTTATATTACCATATGTCACGTGTCTTAAAAACAGTTATTGCAAATATTCTTTTTAAACCAGCATTATTATGTAGATAGGATAAACAGGATGTGGCCCATATCTTATTTCTAAGATCAAAGAATGTTCCAATGAGAGGAAATACACTCAATCATACTTAGAAGCATTATTAACATTATGCAAGTCCACATTAGTATTTTGCTTAAAAACTAACAAATCAGCAAATACCTAGAATTGCTATAAAACATTTTTAAAGGGAATAAAACAAGTTAAATTATTATTTAATTTAACTAGAAGCTGATTGTAATAACAAGGTTTTTTTATGCATGACAAGATTTGTCTGTATTTAAATTTACTTAAATTTTTTTTGGATAAAATTTGTCTGCCATCACCCTTCTATATTGTGTTGATGTTCCCTTATTTTCTGAGCTAACTATTGCCTCTCGAAAGTCCCCAATGACCACAAAGGGGTGTTATTGGCCACTTTGAGTAAGACTGGAGAAGACTATAGAGTAAAATTTCAGGATTTCCAAAGATTGTTATACAAGGAAACAGTTAAATTCTATATAAAACTCATAAGGAGATTTCATTCTTGATGGAGCCTTAAATAAGGCTCTAAATATAGGACAGTAGAGTTTAGAAGAGAATGGTTCCTGACTAACAAACTAATTAAAACACAAGATACTGTAAACATTTTAACAGGGTGTATTGATTTTAATCAAGAATTAAATCAATTGATTTTTTAAAAAAATCATTGATTTAAATCAGGAATGCACATCCTCTGGCCTATGGGCCATAATTAACTCATGACACTCTGTTCCATTCATCCACCATCCCAGTTGCACATTGAAAAACACAAATCAGAATCCATCAATTCAGTTTTCAAGAAAAAGTTTTTATTGTGAAAATTTAATTATTTCAGATTTGATTTCAATGGTCCTAAATGATGGACTAGAAAATGTTCAATTATAACTTACGTTACCAATATGTGCTGTCATATTTTCAAGAACTTTTATTCGATCTGTTGGGTGATTCAGCAGTATTGTGAGCATTTATGTCATATTCACAATAAGTTTGATTGGTCGTAGCTACAAAAAAAATTGAGTTAGGTGAACAATTTTCTTTTTTTCCTTTGTGTGTGCATGTAAACAATACAACATGCTAGTTACAAAAAATAAAAACCATTCATCGAACTCAATTTTTTGTTTAGTTATGATTAACCAAACTTGTTGGGAACATGATGTTGTTGTTGTAAACATGGATATCCAATTTGTGTGCTTCACTCAAAGCCTGCTAATAAATCCTCATCAGAAGGACAAGAAAGGGGGGGGGGTGTCCTCCACAGGGGTCATAACCTGTATTTATGCTAAGTTTCGGAGGAAAATGCCAAAAATTCCGAATAGCTAGGTCGAAGGACGTGTGATGGGACATGAACCCAGGACCTTCACACTTAGCCCATCTACCATTTCCAGTGACATAACCACTGTGCCATGGTGAGGCCATATGAAATAAACACTCACAATATTGTGAAATCTCCCAGTTGCCTTTCCTACGCAGTGTTTTTACTAGAATGCGAGAGTCTCGCATTTTATTTTCTTTTTCTTGCATTAGCAAATTATTACTGCAAGAAATTCTTACACCAAACAAATAACTTTCTCAAAAGAAGAAAAAAAAATTAGAAAAAAATGAAAACAGTTGTAAGTCAAACGCAGAGTGTAAAAGTGGATTCTCAAGTCTATGAACGAAAAAAAAAAAAAGGGGGAGGGATCCTAGGGACATGGTCCCAGACAGCACATAAGCTTACATCAAGCTTGACATTTCTTTGAATTTGATGTATTAATACAAGCTTGACAGTTCAATTCATTTTAAGTTTGCAGCAAACTTGGAGATTACAAAAAAAAAAAGTCAGCAAATATTTTCCCGCAGAAATTAATTCATTTGAACTGTCAAGCTTGAATACAACTTGATTACTGCTTGATTTGGAAAGCCACATCCACATAACAAATAATTTATCATCAGTCATAAATATACTTGACCATAGAATTAAAAAAAGATTCTATATTTCCAAATATTGAAATTCCTCAAAATGAAATACAAATATACCACAAAATTGATTTCAAAATCAGTCGTTTGTCTCGATTTTGGCCAATATTGCCCAACATGAGTGTTGCGATACTGAAAGTTTTAAAATGTGTGCTACTGTTAAGTTTATATTATGCTTATTTCCCTATTAGTAGAGTCTATAAATCACACATAACATTATTTTAATTTTGATTCATCCCATGGAAAAATAAAAGATGCAGATTGGCATCGTTCAATACTGATCAATCTTGCCAAAAAAGGGCGTGACAACCACAACAGTCACTTCAAACTTTAGTCAAGTCACCTCGAGTCAGATTGGCATGGTGGTTAGGATGCTGGCTTCCCACACCTTAGGTCCCGAGATCGATCCCATTCACAGACGCTAGGAGGAAACAGATTAAAATAACTTGAGGTTTCAACGTAGAGGGGGAAAATGCATGGAAAAATAAAATATATGGGGCGAGTTTGCTGACCGGTGCCCCATGTATTTAGGAAAATTTTTTAGAGTGTAGTAAGCTTGCTATGTCAAGCTTAATGCAAGTTAGGCAAGTGTAAACTTCAACACTTGATTCAAGCTTGCATTAAGCTTACATGCTTGAAATTTTCAAGCTTAATTCAAGTTTACCGACTTGATAAATCAAGCTTACTGCAAGTTTGATGCAAATTTGCTGTGCTGTCTGGGGTTGTTCTTCAACTAGGTTACTTTTATTGCATGTAACTGCACCTGACTTGGAGGACCAGTTACATGCAATAAAGATAATTAAAAATCGTAAATATCCTGATTTTTGGGCGTTCGCCCGATGCAGGGATAAATGTTCCTTTATAAATACCTTACCCACTGGATATTTAGCTAGGGATGTAACGAATATTCAGCCACTATTCAATATTCAGCCTATTTGACTGTTTTGCTGAATATTCAGTAGGCCGAATACTGAACAGGTATTCGGCGAATAGTTGAGGCTGAATATTGCTACATATTCAGCTGAATAATTTCAGAATAAAGAGAGAAAAATATTTTTTTAATGCATTTACAAATAATATTGCTTAGCTATACCTCAGTGTCTTAATCTCATATAATAAAATATCCTAAGTTATTGAATTTTAAGCTGAATGAAATAATCTAATGTATTTAATAATATTAAAGAAATGTACACTTTCCTATTTGGTGACACTACTTGACTTGATTTTCTAATTTCTTTATTGGATGGGAGGCGTAGAAGGAATTTTTTCACATCCCCAATTAGCAACATAATTTTGAAAAACTGCTAAATATATTTTGCTCAGAGTTTGTAAAGCCCAAAACATGATGCGATTACGTATAGTTACCAGATCAATCACATTTACCATAGCATATTAAATAAATTATAAATATCTCAAAATATAATTGTGCTGTTATTAGTGTTTAACTTTGTAAAAGATATTTTTTCATTATCAAGATTTTTTTAGTTTTACAGATAATATACTATTGTGTGTTTTTGCATACCTACAAATAATATAAAATGAATTTTAATTAGTCTTTCTTAAGTATTTAATTACAAAATTATAAAGTGATGTTTATGATTAAAATGAAAATTTTAAAATTCCGATGCCAAATATTCGGCTTAAACTATGTGCCGAATATTCAGTATTCGACCTGAGCTATTGACGGAATATTCGGTATTTGGCCAAATCACTAAATAAATTACATCTCTGGATTTGCCCAACCCAAATCTATAGTGAAAAATTCCCACCCATTTTTTTTCCGCCCTAATAAAAACCCTGCTATGTGTCTCATCATATTTTCAAAATCTTAATTTGCAGAGAAAACTATAAATACATATTTGGAATGTGTCATTTTATTGCGTCCATCAATTAGTCTTTATATATTGTTTTTATGACTACCCTAAAAGCCCAATTATAAACCCCCTTTCTGTGGGGGAAGGGGGACTTATAATTGGGGAGAAGGCCTTATAATTGCCCCCCTCATCCATCTTCTGACAATGACGTCACAGCTGCCATTCATGGTGACATCACAATTCATAGCAATGCCCATCACCCGGCACAATTTCCCCCTCTTTACAAACAAATAGGGTGGGGTAGCTTATAATTAGGACTTTACAGTATTAATTAAACGAATGCACTACTTGATTTGCCCTTGTAGCATACAATTGTATTTCAGAGATCCTAAAGCAGAAGGAGGTTGTACATAATACAATTATTGTTATTAGGGATGTAACGAATATTGATTTTGACAGATACTGGATATCCGAAGCTCCTATGGTTGCTGGATACAGATATCTGACACTAAACATGTATTTAGTTATTCAGTGTGTTTTTCATTTTTTTTATATAATGACATTAGAACAATAAATTGTAAACATGTTTAACACATCATTTAAGTATTTTTTAATAATTGACTTATAATTTACAAAAACTAAATATCTTTACATATATGTGCATAAAAAAAATGTTACTTAAAATGTCAACAGTTAAAATATTCCTTTAATGTATACAGTGCTGGCAGAAGGAAATAAATTTAACCATGACACATTTATTAAAATAACTGTAATTGTAGATTATTTTCACAAAGAAATGCATACTTTTTTTTAAATTTAAGATATCTATTTTGATGACGCCTTTGATAGATGAGTTATTTTTTTCCAAACATCGGTTTAATGCTTTTTTTTCTGTTTTATTCTTTAATATTAATTAACATTAAGTGATTTTTAGTTTTATTTTAAGTTAAATTGCTTTTAGAGATTAATAAATAAAAAGTAAATCCCTTTTAAATATTTATAAAACAGAATTTTTCAGGTTATGCATTTAATTTCTTTAATAAAAAAAATAAATAAATAAAAAAAAAACCTACAAGTTGAAAAACAAAAATAGATCTGTTTAATTGTTTAGCTTCTAAAATATATGAGCATTCTTTCACAGTACTAAAACTTATAAGGCACCAAATTCTCTCTCACACACACACACACACAAAAAAAAAAAAAAAAAAAAAAAAAAGCTCCCTACCACAGTAAATAAATTTGAAGACAGAGTAATCATGAGTTTTTTTTTTTTTTTTTTTGTTAATTAGCAGATTTCTGGAGCAAATAAATATTGGAGAAACTCCATCGGGAGAGAGTAAAATTACGTGATTACATCATTTTAGTATTAAAATGAGAGAAACGGCGTATACTGAATGCACATATTTTTCAAATGGTACTACACAGTTCTTGTCATTAACAGAGTTGCCAACCTGACAAAGTGAAAAATCAGGAGAGTTGTTTTCGATTAAAAAACTAAATTTTAAAAGATCAGGATTGTATCAGGTGAAACTAGATTTTGGAGAGAGAGAGAAAAATGCATCTTTGGTGCTGTTTGTTGCCAGATATAGATATTTTTGGACACCCCCCCTCCCAAAAAAAAAAAAAAAAAAAAAAAAAAAAGGGTCATGTCTTCTATTAGGTAGTCAGTAGCTTGTAATACATTTAGCAACATGAAAAATGTTAAGTTGGAAATTTAAAAATTGGGGTCAATTTTTTACTTTTACGTCATTGGAGGATTAAACAAAATGTCAAATGAAAAATAATCACTTTTAAGAGTGATGGAAAAAGATAGAAATTTCAATGCTTTAGAACATGAAGCTGCACTTCTTTCACTATTATACATTTTTCAGTAAAGTCCGAACTTTATGATGTCACAATGCATGGGTTGCTGGAACTAGTTTGATTGCAGGAAAGGGGAAAGAGAAGGCAGGAAAGGGCAATGCTGAGAAGGGTTCCTTGCCATGTCAAATCTTAGAAAAAGATTTCAAATTCAAAAAATAGCATTATTTATGTGATAAATGATAAAAAGCAAGAGAAAATGAGCAAATAATGAAAAATCAGGAGAAATGTATCCTAAATCAGGTTGGCAGGAGATTAATGAAAAATCAGGACAGTTGGCAACTCTGCATTAAACTTCCCCTATAAACAGCAGTCTACAGCTGAAAAGGATAAGATCACCTCCAAATTTGCACATGAACAATGTCAGCTAAGCAGCACTTGGCAGCATGAAATCAGCTCTAAATATGAACCTAACTAGTTATAAATGTTCTCAAAAATTCAGGGTCTTATCGCATGGACAAATCGGGACTTTGCCCAGGGCCCCCAATTTCATGAAAAATAAAACAAATTTCATAGATTGGGGCCCCTAAATTCATCAATGCCCGGGGCCCCGGTTGGTCATAATCAGGCTCTGCAAAAACAACTGAACAAATGTTGAAATTGTGTGTTTATTTTGAATGATCCCTTTCCAGTGTTGAACTTGCCGTTTTTTCATGTTTAATAGCAACTTCAACATTTTTAACTTGAGCTTTTTAATCAAAATTCCCTAAGCACTTCTCATGTATCTATATACATTAGGGTGGATCGTAAAATTTTTTTTTTTTCGAAATCTTTCTCTCCTGAGGTCTCAAAAGATGTATATTGATATGAATAAGACGTGTGTAAAATTTGAATGTTCTACGACAACGTCTTGGGGTTGCGTGTTGAGCTTGAAATTTTTGAAAAATATCTTTAAAAAATCTTTAATTTTGTATTTTTATTTAATTATCTTTAATTTTGAAAAATATCAGGTTGTAACGAAAGTTTTCCGCCAAATCTGCTTGACGCAGCTCATGAGGCACCCAGCAATTGAACTTGTACACAATAGTCCTTGATTTTGAAATTTAAGTACCAAATCTTCACAGTGTCCAATGATACAACAGTAGTATCTAAAGCTGTACACATAATTCGTTGACGTTCTGTAGCTGACTTTTTGCAACTGAATTGGATGTAAATGATGTTTTGAACCCGGTTAGTTTCATTTGAGACACCTTGTACTTAATGATAACGATATATTTTTTACAGATTTCACTGAACAATGTTCTAAAGTAAATCTCTTTTTTTCCCCAATCCCAAAAAGAGTGTGGAAAGATATGAGCAATCACCCCAACGCAAACTGTTTGTGCAGATCATATTTGCAGTGGCGGGAAACTTTCGTTACAACGTAATATCTTTAAAAAAATCAACCAAAAGAATTCTTTTCCGAATTATCAGGCTCTCGAGGTTTTAGGAGTTGTATATTGTTATGAATAAGACGCATTGAAAATCTGAAGGGTCTACGACAATTTATAGGGATTGCACATTGAACTTGAAATCTCTAAAAAACTGAAAATTATATGTTTTTTTTTCATTTGTAGAAAGCAATTTTCATTTGTTAAAAATGATTTGGTCCTTTTGTATGTCAAAAGATGTTCAGAGAAGCTCAGTAAATCACAAAAATTTACAAATAGTTTAATACAATGCACACATTATGCTATCGTTTTGTTTTGGGCGCAGTACGCAATCTGTGCTTTAGACAAGTAGCGCCAGCTCGTCTGCCGAGTGATGACGATGCACATGTGTTCAGTTAAACCAGACACGAGATATTTTGATGAAACAGGCATTTAGTTTGACGTTTCATATAGATAGTGTTTTCAGTTTAGTATAAAAAAAACTAAGGGGTGGTTGCCTTGCACTCCTGAATAAAGCGAAACTTGCTGTACAAGATATTGAACAAAATTGGCATTCTCAGAAGAGCTCGGAATATCAAAAGAATTACCTTGTACCAAGTTACCAACCCGAGGGGACGTACTTCTATAGCACTATTTTGTACTTAAAAAGAAAAAATCCTGAGTAAAGAGCAGGATCCACCAGAAGGAGAAATAACCTTAGTTTTGGTGATCAAAATACAGGAAATTTGGATCAAGGCCAGTCTGTCAATCCAAAGAATTCAAAAGATAGTTAGGTCGTGAGCAAGTTCAGCAGCTAAATAAATTGTACTTTAGAGACGGATACAAGGAATCGTTTATAAAGAGAGTGGGAAAAACACTCTCTTACCAAGCTATTGAATATCGCAACTTATGACTCGCCAAATATACTGACTTTTCCTGGAGCAGGTGTGCCTCAGAGAAGTTCATACTTTATACAGAATGGGAGTCATTGGCAGACCAGAGGGAAGCTAGATATGTGAAAATCGATGGAGCTGTAAAGAAGACAAGTTTATGGAGACAAAAGTTGAAAGGTTGGAAAGAGAAATTTCGAGATAGTTGAAGAAAAAGGTGAAAGCTTCAATATCCAGTGTATGTCTCCAACTTTAGTCATTGAATTGGAAAGAGAAGTACAAAAGACTGAAGAAAATGTTGAATGCCTATCTACCGCCACTTTGGAAAATGCGTTCAAAAACGACCAAGTTATAATAAAAATGCCAGTGCTTTCACAAGTCTGTGACACAAAATTATTAAGGACTTGTAAGCAGCAACTTTATTTCACAACCTAGAAAGCAGAAGTAATGAAAATGAAGAGAAACCTTCTCAACTGATTCTCGACCCATATATAGAGGAAGGTGTCAGTAAAAGAAAAAAAAAATAAAATAAAATATTGTTGAATTGTTACTACTGAACTGTTAAATTATAAATAGAAAACCCAAGTTAGTTTTCCCTTGGTCCTTCCCCAGCCATATCCTTGTTTTGTTGTGTTAAAGTTGACACATAAGTTCCTAAGTATTTTGACATAGGCCTGACAGTTTTAAAGTCCCTAAAATTTAATGCAAAGGAAAATAAAATGTCTATTACTCATTTATTAAGTATAAACTTAAAATAAAACTAAGCCCTTTATTAAAAATAAAATACTAAGTCAATAAATAAACTACAGTAATTTCTAATATGTAAACAAACTTTTAATGGTGCTAAGCCTAACTCAAACTGAAATAGTATATAACTCTTAATGCAAACTCTGATAGCTCTAAAAAAAAGCTAACCAAACTTCAAAGTATCACTAAATGTAAACATAAGTTGTTATCAAAGTGCTTAAAAAGAGTACTAAGCACCTGGTAGGGACAGCCAGTGATTGGCTTGTGCTCTAGCAGACACCGAGAGTGTCATTCATTTGTTGTTGCAATGTTCAGGTGAACTGCTTAGCAGTATCTCATTTGCTTATTTGTTTTACTTAGTTATTTTTCTTGAATATATTATAATAACTGTATAATTGACTGTCAGGACTGGATATGTATAGTGGGATGTGTATTTCACTAGAACTGTGTGTGAGCAAGCAGCTCTTTATGGCAAGATGCCATTATTGTTTATTTTTGGAACTTGTAAGATTTTAAAAGATAATTAAAATGAAATTGTTTTTATAAAAGAACTTTGTCTTCAATTATAACACCTTCATCTACACCTCTGCCAACAGAAGGCTCGGATGACTCGCAGTGAATTAAAGAAAGAAAAGAAAAAAAAATAACTTAAAAATTTCTTTGGATTATGTTTTGATAGGAGGAAGAACAGAACCTCATACATAGAAATATTTGTAGACAGCAAATTACATCCAAGTGCCACAAAGAACATATCTCGCTGATAATCTAATCTGGTTCAACATACTTTGTCCATGTGTCAACATATGATTTTAAGAATTTCACTGGAAATTTGGGAGAGTTTGACATGAAATCCATTGATTTTGGGACCATCACATGCATTGGCAGTGGTGGCGAATCATCGAATTCTGGAAAGAGCAAAAGCGTTATCCAAAATCTAGAAACGCAGTTCTCGAATCCAACAAAATCTCTGCAAGGTTGTATTTGCCAACTTCACACCAGCAAACAGCCATTACGAAATTTGTCTATCCATCTATCAGATGGTGATTTCATACGATCTAGATTATTATACTTGACATAAAATGCCACGGTATAATTTGAAGTCGGGCTTTGCATTACTCATTAAAACGCATGCTCTAATAATTGGGTGCTTAAGCTGGCATGGACAGGACTTGGATAGTAGGCATCCCAGGTTGATTACCTGGTGGGTCCTGGGTAATGTAGTTACAATTGTGGTTATACTAAAGAAAAGCTGCATACGTTACTGACTCTTTTTGAACAGGTCTAATTCATTAAAAAATATAATTTTTGCTTTCTAAATATGTTTTTTTTTTTAAAAAACGCATATTTTTCAGATATTTATAGATTTTAACTTCAATCTGCAACTCCTAGAATTTTCCACAGCCCCTCCAGATTTTGCATACGTCTCATTCTTACCAATTTACAATTTCTAAAACCTCGAGAGCCTAATAATTTCGAAAAGTATTGTTTTGGTCAATTTTTTTAAGAAGTCATATTTTACAAAAATTTCTAGATTTGAAGCTTGATGCGCCACCTCAAGACGTTATCGTAGAAACTTCAAATTTTACACATGTCTTATTTATATCAATTCACAACTTTTGAGACCTCAGGAGATAAAGATTTCGAAATTTTTTTTTTTTTTTTTCAATCCACCTTAATATACACATATATAAATGAATGAATGAATGTTTGTGTGTGTGTATGACGCTGAAAAACTCCAAAACCGTTTGACCGATCACCATGAAATTTGGTACAAAGTCTTTTGTCATGGAAAAGGTTCTTATGCTATCCATTTTTCTCTAGCTCACCGCTAAGTGGCACTGCCGAACATCAAAGTCCATTCAATCGCTTGCTATGAAAATACCATTTAAACCATCGGCGCCGGTAGCAAAGGGCAAGGGGGGGGGCAATGCCCCCCTGGATTTTTGCATGCAGTATTTTCCCTTGCTTTTTTGCTTTTTCCAACATGGTAACCATACGTTGAAGTAGTCTTTGACCCCCCCTCCTCCCGGGAAATATTCTGCTGGCGCCCATGATTTAAACTACTGAACAAAAGTTGAAATTCTGTGTTTAATTTGAATGATCCCTTTCCAGTGTTAAATTCGCTGTTTTTTTCATGTTTAATAGCAACTTGAACATTTTTAACCCTAACTTTTAAATCAAATTTCCTAAGCACTTTTCATGTATAGTCTATAAAACAAATTTGGTTATTATCTGTTCACCCGTTTTAGTGGTAGAACCCTATTCAGGGGGAAGTTCAATCGAATTTTTTCATTTTTAGTGAGGAAGATAGCATTAAATAATACTTTGTTGTGTGGTCAAAATAAATTAATTATAGTATATACTTTCCAATTTAAAGTTTACATGATAGATACTGAGCATTAAAATATATATTTAAAAAAACCATAATGTAAAACAATAAGACGCACACACAAGGGGAAAAAAAAAAAAGTTTTCTCCCCAAAAATTGCATGGAGGTTATTAAGCATTCTTATTTCTACTCATGAATAGCGTACTTATTATGTTTCATGTTTTGCATGATGAACAAAAGTTTTTCAGCATTATGTGGAACCAAACGATTTTTATTATCTGTATAAATTCTTTTTACCATCTTTCTGTAATATTTTAGGTGGTTTGTCAACATCTGTTTTTTTACTAGAATGTCCAAAATTTTTCAAATTCCCATAGATATCAGGATGTTTAAATTGTAGATGGTTCCACAACGGTTTGGTAGGCAGACATTTCAAAGATCTCCTCACACAACTGAATTCTGTGCTGATTCAGAAGAGCAAAATAGACATATTGCTTTATTTATGTCTTTTTCACTAACTCTAAAATAATCCTAAATTGGTGATTCAACATTAGCCATACTGTAGTAACTCACACTAGTATTAACAAATGTTTTTTTTTTTTTTTTTTTTTTTTTTTAATAAAGCGTCAGGAATCAGGCTATGCACATCTTAGAACTGATCATGAACAAGACAAGCATGGCATTTGAAACTCCTGGTGAAACTAAAGTAAGGTTTTACTTATTTGGAACCAAAACTACTGTTTTGATTGGTTGAAACTGGAGCAATGGTTTTAGTTCTGATTCCCCCCCATTAAATTCAAACCAAAACTGCTGTTCTTATAGGTTGTGATGTATAGCTCTAAAGAAAATCACAATGGAATATACTTTTTAAAAATTTTAACTGTATGTCATGATAATATGTAAGAAAATAATTAACTTTTACAAAAAAAGGTTTTTTTATTCTCTCCTTTTAAAGCAATTAATAGATTAAAAATATTATATTTCCTTCAGAGAGTAAGTTGAATCTCAACAATATTTTCTAAATATACTTATATATTTTAATGAAGGGAATCTTCATTAATTGCTTTTGAAATTGTAGTTGTGGTTTTGCTTTCTCTGGAGGAAAGAATTTTTTTAATCTGCTATTTACAATCCCCACTAATGTTTTACTAGTAAAAAAGTTTCTTAAATTTTTATTTTTAATAAATTACTCAATTTTAAGAATTTTATTAAGAAACAGATTAATAGTATTTGAGATAAGAATCTATAAAACTTAATTTTTTTATTGTGTAAAATATTGTCGATTCCTTTTCCTAATTTGATGAAAACTTGGAATCTCAAAGCAATTAGTATGTTCTTAATGCTGTACTTATTTTTAAAAATTGACATAAAATTGTATGTTATCCAGAATTGTCAGTCATAATGATATTGCACAGACCTGTAATCACGTGTGCGCCTACAAGGTACATACCCACCCCACTTCAGAATTCCGTAACCAACTTGCCTCTAATACATGCAAGATGAATTAAAAAAATTTAAATATTTGCAGTTTACTTTCCTTTGGTTGCCTTGAAACTACAATTAATGGGTTACATTTTTTGTCAATGAATTATTGTTATAGTCGATGAGTTAAACAATAGTTTCCTTTACTTTTATTTTAGTCTAAAGCTCTTTGAAAGCCATAGATTTTATTCAAAAATAGTGCCTACCCAGGTTATTTTCAGCCCCACCCACTAATTCAATCTTGGATAGAGACCTGATATTGCAAATCAATTTGATTGCATGATAAGACATCAATCCAAAAATATATCCATCTGTCTTACGTATCACTTTATCAAGAATGTTCAAGCATAATTTTTCATCTTGTCCCTATATTATAGATAGAACTTTAGTAGTATATAGCCGGGTAACCAGCAGAGAAGCCGGATATCCGGCAGAGGTACCGGATATCCGGTAGTTATGATTCGGATATCCGACGGTATTTCGGATAATGAAAAATCAGCCGGATAGGCTGGATACCGGATACCAGCCGGATATCCATTACATCCCTAATTGTTATTGCATGTGAATAACTATAAAGTTTTATTTCTAAAAGCTTCGCTTTTAAATTTGTAAAGTCAGTATATAATCAGTCAATTTTGCTACCTTATGGGACAAAATTTATCAGCAAGCCAAAGCAGTATTTTAGATTTATACTATCCACAACTAGATAGCTGTCTACTCTTCACATAAAGCAGTTAAACTCATTTAAATTCACTCAATTTTTTTAAATCTGACTTTATCTAAAAATATGAGATTAAAATTTTAAAAAGTCAATTTTTTTTTATTAAAAAAAAAAAAAAATCAGGATTTTTTTTACACCCTGCTTTTTAATACAATTATAATTTCTTTTTCAGTTCTTCGGAAATATTTATTATTCAGAAATTATTTTTGTGTTTTTTCACAATACCTTCAGATATTTTGACAGGTATTACACCAAATAAAGGAGAATATGCTGTACTTAAATAGTTACTGACAAGATTTTTGCAAGAAAAATTAAGGTCAAAGAAAGCTTCACTATTCTTTTCACAAAGTAAATAGGAAGGACTTTTAAGCACCACCTAAATAAGCAATGAAGACCTATTTAATTCTTATAGTTACTAGTAACTTATGAACACAAATTAAGGTCACTCTAGAAAGCTGACAAATTTGTAAACGTGGCAAGATATCTTTTGACAATATAATTTAACTGTCTCAAAAACAATGAACATGTTTGCTTTTACTGTATCTGACCTTTTTTACACAGTAGACAAGGCTTTACTGGTGAAGTTATGTTGAATTACAATAAGTATAGAGATTTTAAAATGAAATGAGATATATTCACAAGAAACTTTAAGTCGTATTACAAATAAAAATAAAGCATTCTTTCTGCAGTTGTAATTTAAAACATTAACCTTTGATGAAAGAATACATATTTGCTAACTCTCCTGTTTAATGACATGAAAAGATCCAAATTTACTCAGCAGATGACTTTTAGCAATTTTATAATTTGTTCTGATGTAACACCACAATAATCGGAGAAATTTAACACTTAGCTTATTTTGAGCAATTAGTAATAAGCTTTTTAAGGACTATTCATGAAATATAAGCATTTTTAAAGCACAATAACAAACACAGGGTGGCTACAAAAATCGAGAAAATAAAGTTCCCCTATTTCTGTATCTATCTTAGCCAAATTTCCATAACTAATTATGTATGTATGATATTTTTCCATGGATGAATCATTCTTGGTAACATGCATATCCAACAGGCAGAAAAACAAAATTGCATAATATTTATATTGGTTCACAATTTCACAAATTTAGTAGAACATTGGTGAGCGAGGTGGTTAAAAAAATACAAGACTGACAAGTTCTATGTACACCAGGGGCGTAGCCAAGGGGGGGGGGGGTTATGGGGGTCACCCCCCCCATGAGGAATTTTTTGCCATACAAAATGTATATTCTTCACTCCCTTATCACACACATGTATGCATATATGTGAGTTGTAGTATTTGTAACCCCCCCCCCCCCATGAAAAATTTCTGGCTACGCCCCTGACGTACACATATATTTTTTCTGCAAAAACTGTAAATATGAATGTCTGCTTGGTGAGACTCTGCTTACTAGCAAACAATGGCATCCACTCCTAGCTACAATTTGTCTGTTTGGTGTTAAAACAGTCACGCTGTCAAGGCAAAAATGACAAGTTCCCTGATTTTTGGGGTGCTTTTTATGAAATTCCCTGCTTTTTCCAGATTGATAAAGTTTTCTAAGTTTCCCTGATCTGAAGCAAACTTATACTAAGAAATTCTCGCGGAACACAGTAATCTTAAGAAAGCAACTGTCAAACATTCAGTACCTCCCCAGACTTGACATGCTGTCTATTCTCTGCCGGCTGCTGGGAACTGGTACTGGACTGCTGGTGGATGTAGGACTTTTGGCATGACCATTGTTATTGGCAATATTTTCGAGTGTTGTGATGACAGAAGGAGGAGTTCCACTGTCTGATGAACTGCTATCATGCAGAATATTTGCTTTCCTATAAAAAGAAATTCCACCAATTTGCAAATGTATGTTATTTCAAAAGTTTAAATTGATATACCTCATAAATATTTATTCATAACACAGAAATACTTGATACACATCAGCAATATATCATTTCATACAAATAAGATTGTCATTAATTTTTCAAGAGTTCACCTTTTTTAACATATCTTCTTAAACACATATTTTACACCCCCCACCCCAATTTTTTTAAGAGGAGGGGGGGGGGAGGACAGCTCAAGGAACACAAATTTCTATCCTGCTCAAATTCCTATCCAGCTCAAGGAACACAAATTATAGCTTTTCACCACATTTACTTTAATAAGTTCATATAACCAATGAGTGAAATAATTTTGTCAAATATATACACACATGCATTCTACAATCATTCGTTTTCATTCTTTAGTTAATGTATATTTAATTTTAGCTTTTTATGAAATGTATTCTGTAGTTTCTAATACAAGTACAGGGTTTCTACGGATTTCAAAGCTTCTGTTCCCCTGACTATCTTGCAAGCTTTTGTGGACTTCATATTCCACTTATTTTCAATGTTACTTTGTTTCTTTTAAAACTCATACATTTCACCCTTTCCCCCCCCTTCCTTTCTTTAAACACTCGATGATATATATATATATATATATATATTTTAAATTATTGGATAACAGTACAAAAAGTATGCCTTATACTAATTTAATGATTAACATATTTCAATTAGACAAGATAGGTTGATATATGACACATAACACATTTCAAAATTATTTCTAAGTTTAGAAAAGAAAATAATTTCTACATCAAAATAAAAATATTTTGAGACCATATAGAGAAATACAATTTTACAGCAACATCTTGAAAACATAAGAAATAATTTTATGAAACAATGATGGGCTTACTTTTAAATTGTGTAGTAGAAATTCCCACAAAAACTTTAAGCTTTGAATTTGACGAGTGATATAAAACTACATAAAATTTAGATTTCAAAAAATGGTTATAATGGTAAATCAAAGAAATTCTGTTAGTTTCTTTCGGTGACTTGTCAATTAAGCAGCAATAATCAAACAAATTACATCTTTCCTTAAAATATAACATTTTAAAATCTTCTGTTGTATTGTTTTTTGGGGGATAATGTTTTTACAAATCAAATGCAGTAATTTTTATTTTAATTGTTTTAACCATTAATTATTTATTTTCTAATGCTTGTAATTAACTTGGAAGTTTAATTTAAATACCTTTTGTCAGGAGATATAATGGTCTGGGTGACTCTTCTTCTATAACTCAATAGCTTGTCTTTTTAAATTACTACTAATTACCCCTTTTTTTTTGTTGGGACTTTCTAAATAATGAACTTTTCTTTAAATTAATTCTGCCTTTGTTTGCCCTGTCTCCGGAGGTGTAAATTTAATTATCTTGTAAATTCTGTCGATTTTCTGCTGACTATTAAGTTTCCCTTCCTCTTCAATAGCCTAACTCATTTCTTGCAATATCTCTTGCTCATGTCCGGTTTTTAATTATTTTTACTCACTTCTAATTTAAATTTTTACTCCAAATTTTACCCAGGGTTGTCTCGGACGATTAGCCATCTCCCGATAAAATTTTAGGAAATTTAATAATGTTTTTAATGCCTTTTTGATCAATTAAGTTTTTTTTTCCCATTTCAAGATGGCCGTTCTTGCCTGCATTTCTTCTCGGCCAAGTTCGTTTCTTTCCCGCGTGTAGTAGTCGCTGACCGCCATTTTTTCTTTCCTCTCTTCCTTCTCCCGACAATCGAATGTTCTCGAAGTTTCCCGGCTGAGATGGCGCGCTCTGATTGGTCCCCGCGGTCGGCGAAGCTCCTCACGCAAGGGGCAGAAAGCGTCATTCTGAGAGCTGACGTGGTGCTGCGAGGACGAATTGATTTTCGGAGTCTACACTCGCAGACTACAGGTCCAGCCCGGCATTATTGTCGTCGCGTAGCGGAAGTTCACGATGTGATTGCTAGCACGTAGGCCAGAGGGCCAGCTACTCAAAGATCACCGTATAAATTTTTTTTTGTTTTTTTTTGTGCGTAAGCTCCCGGTGGCCCTACTACAATTATAACATGTTCGGGTTTTTTGCCGACTGCCTCTATTTGGCCACCTTGCCGATGCGTCACCGTCACCGCCAATATGCTTCCCCTCCCTTTTGATGTTGAATTGGGCTTAAGGTCCCCACACCCTGTTAGACGAAGATCAATTACCAGTTTCGACGTCCCGTTTCAATCGCCTGCACTGTGTTCATCATCCCCCGGACCAGGAGCCGCTAGTGCTACATAGAATGCTCCGTGTGGACCGCGAGATCTCCGACGCCTGATAGTGCCGGCCGTAAGACCGTGTTCCCTTCCAAGGAGAGACCAAGATGCCGGCTCCGGGAGCCACCAGCGTCCGACCGTCAGTTCCCTGAAACGCCGAGACCAGGCCTGCCACTGGATCCGTGGGTGAGATCGCTCTGATTCTTTTTCCTCTATCATCCTTAGGCTGCAAATTCTTCACGATAAGCTGGATCACAACGTCATCATGCTTCAAACCGTGCTTGAACAATCATTTTTTTTTTAGCAACTTGTACGTTTAATAGGGGGGGGGGGGGGGGATTTAAAACAAGATGGTAAAGCTAAATGACTCTTCTCTTCAAGTAGTAACCTGTGGTATAACTTACCAGTAACGCCATGTTTAAATTTTTTTGTTAAATGATAATTGTTGATGCTGTGTTTTTTTTTTTTTCTTACCTAGTTAATTTTGGAGGGTCATAAAATCTGTTTTATTTACTTGCTTTGCCAATGCTAATCTCTGTAATTACTTGTTTGAGTTGTTCTCCATATCAGTGAATTTGCTGCATTTTTTGGTGTCAAAATTGCAAAGTTCTTTTTTTTTTTTTAAATTTATTTTGTTAACTATTTAAGCTCGTTTGTTGGAATGTAAAAGTGGGGTTTCAAGTAACGGTTAAAGATTTTGTGTGGGATTTTTATTGGATGCCCTGTGTGGCTCAGAGAATGTGGGGACTTGTTTGCCCAAATTTTTCTTTACTTTTTTGATAGGATAATTTTTTTTTTTTTTTGCTGCAGCAAAGCCTTTTAACTTATATTTTGGATCCCAATCGTGCTACTTTTGTCATGACAATTTTAATTAAGCATTACCTTTTATTTTTTTTTACTTTTCAATTTACAAGGGCTAATAATGGGAAATTAAAGCACTCTAATACCTTTGTTTTTGTGCATTACTAGCACGCGCTGTAATACCCCTGCGCAGTGTTTTACTTACTTTTATTTCTAAAAATGCTGATGTCGTGAAGCCACTAGTTGTTTACCCCTATTATTGTTGAATAAAATTTGTATTTTGGTGATCTAATGCAATGTCTCTGTGTTTATTTTACCACATTTTTAACACACACTTCAGGCAAGGCTGAGAACTTTGGGTTATTTAACAAATTACTGCTGTCACAACGCATGGTCAATTCTTAATTCTGTTTTGGTAACTTGCTTAATTTAAAATCTAAATTTTAACCTAGCTAAACTAATTTTCACGGCAGTAGTAGCAAAACACTACACTTAACTTAAATTTAGTACAAAAACTGGTAAAATAACAAAATTTATGAAATAATTTTAAAGGCTTTTTTTTTCTACTGGCAACTCAAAAAATCTATGTACAGGCACATTTCAGATTTTTGTAGTTCTTGCATTTTTTCAGTATCCAAGGATTCTGCTCAAGTTTTAAAAATATGTATCTTCTTTTTTGTTTCTTGTTTTGCTCCAGCTCTTTCGTTTCAAACTCTAATTCCCCTCCCTTTTTTTAAAATCTTGCATTGACTTATGAATATTGTCTAAATGCTTTTGATATCTTCGACGAGTTTCTTAGATATAAGTTATCTTTTTTTTTTTTTCTTTCTTTGGGTCAATATTTATAGGTTCTATTTCTCATGTTTGGTAGATGGATAATCATGGACATACATTTGATTTATAATTGTTAGTTCATGCATGTTTCCAATTAATTAATAGAAAAACCACTTTTGACAGTAACATTACCATAGGGCAAAATGATGCATATTTTTATTACTAGCCAAGTTCCGTAGATTTCAAATTATTTGCCGAAAAACTTGCATAAAATCCATCAACACCCTGCTTTTGAAGAGCAGAATTAATTTTGAATTCTTCTTCAATTCATTCTTGCTGGATGAACACAGAGCGGAATATTGTTGTTCTGCTATTGCGCCACCAATTTGTCTGCTGGTGTGTAAAATTTCTAACAACATATCAAACCTGGTTTGGCCTAAGTTAGGTGTATGACTAATTACTACTGGATCAAGCGTGTATAATCCTGAACAATTATGTTTCAAGGGATATCTCTGTATCAGTTTTGATATCAGCCCCACCAAAAACTCCCAACATTCTTGAGGAAATTTGTCTTTTTCAAGCTCTTTACCAAGCATGAAAGTGCAAGCTGATCAAAAAAGCTGAACTCTACCCGAATACAAAATTTAACGTGAAAAAAAAATTATATATATATATATATATACGTATGTGTATATATAATACATATGTATGTATATATTTAAGCACATGTGATTGCTTATGGCATGTTTTTCCCAATTTTTGGCTTTGATGGCCCTGTTTCAAATTTATTTATAGCCTCTGGATTTCATTTTTATTTTCATGATTATATATTATATCTGTTATAATGTGCTTTCAATTAATATTTCACTTGGGAATCCATTTTACGTAAGTTAAGCTATTTTATATTATATATATATATATATATATGCATGTATACATTTTCTCACCAGCCAGTACACTATATTCTTATAAGAAGGGTCAATTTATGGTGGAAAAAAAGGTAACCAAATTTTTACAGATTGAAAAACAACTGTTTTTGTACAGTAATTTCTTCCAGTAATATATCACTCCATTCTTAAAAAACGATAGTACAAAATTTTCCCCCATTTTCTATACATGATAAAAATACATTAAAAAGTGTTGAAATCAAAATGTTTTCAAAAACTTTCTTTTTTTTTTTTCATTATTGCAGTTTTGATTTTATTCATTTATTTATTATTATTAAAGTGACCATTTTTTCTGAACCTAAAATCAGGACATTCCTAAACCAGTGTCGAGAGGGATAAAAATCAATCCCGACCCCCCCCCCCAATAATAATTATGTAATCAAAGATTATATTCTTGCTAAACTCCAAGCACACTTTAATTACCTAATACAGTAGGGGACCCGAAATCCGGAACTTTTTTTTTCTGCATTTTTCCCCCCCTTCGCGTTTTTTTTTTTCCCCTCCCTATAAGCATATAAAAACGGATATTATTTTCCTTTTTATTCCTCATTTTCTTCTTTGAAAGACCGTTTTCAATTGAATATACGTAAAAATAAGGAAACCTGTTAAATTGGAAAGAATTTCGTCGATCGCGGCGAAGCGCAGGGAAAGGAGGGCGCGGGCGCGTACCAGGAGAATGATCGATCCTGTCTACTCGCGCCTTTCTTCGCTTTGCGATCGGCGAGTTGCTGTTAGATCTTGTGCGGTAATTTTCGATTTCTCGTAACGTAAATAGATTCTATGCTATTATAGAATGACTTGCTTTAATGGGGAGAAAAATATGTGTCCTTTACGCACGCACACACACAGGCGCGCAGCTTCAAGTGTTGATGATTCATCTAGTCTGTTAAATGTAAACAAAGATGAACGGGATTTGGTCTGCTTAATGACTGTTTCCCTCCCCCCCCTTCTCAAAGAACTGCAGATGTGTGAAGAAATGTTGGGTTGCGGGTTGCGTAATAAATTGCTAGGCAAATCAACGGGCCGAGGAAAGGCGGCAGTTGATCCGAAAATTGCGCAACTGCTCTATCCGTCCTTCCGTAGCCCGCTGAATTGCGGTGTAGGATGAGTTATTTCAATCGGAAACTATGTATGAAAAAACGTTAAGTAAAATTTTAAGATTATATAAGTTGCATATTTTCAGCCAATTTAGTTGCAGCAATCGTCATCCGTCTGAAATAATCGTTGCTCGGCTCGATAACATAGCTTTCGAATTTTTTAATGGATTACTTCATCTTTAACATACTGTATTATTCATTCATTCTTTTTTTTTTTTTTTAATCAGAGATATATAATCGTGTGCATATTTTTAAAGTTTTTATTTAATAGAGTTTCAGTTAATATTAATTAACGTCATAATAGACGCTAAAACGCAGAAGGGCCTATGCTACAGCTTACCTCGGAAGACTTCCGGAAATCGGTAAAGTTCGCAGCCGGTATCCCAAAATCCGGAATGGGTCCGGTCCCGAGCATTCCGGATTTCGGGTTCCCTACTGTACTAATTATACTTAAATTTTGATGCAAAATAATAAACTAAACGCAGCTTGCTCTTGGCTTGTAATTTAAGGTCAGAAGACACGTTACTAATTTAATACATCTACGAAACATTAACTGCTACACTTTTACGTTGAGTCGTAAAACGTAATGTCATTAAATTCTCATAAAATAACCTCTAATTATTACTAAATCTATATCGCATATATATATCCCCTACTTTTATTTCTATTTCTTCTTCATGATCCATAACTTTTGCCGGTAGTTTGACTTTAATAGATTTATTCAACCACTCGAATTTAAATTTATTTTTTTCGCTCGCATCTACTGAGCAAGCTTTATGCTCATTGTTTAAATTAATATCCATATTTATAATGTTATCTTGGTTAACTAACAAAAGATCATCTTCACAAACTGATGACGCAATTTCCCACATGCGTTTCAGAGCGTGTGCAGTACAATTCCAAACACACAACAAATAAAAGTAGCAGTAGAAGTTGTTCACATCAGGGGCGTAGCCAGGGGGGGGATATCGGGATATATCCCCCCCCCGAAATGTTTGGATTAGTGATGAAATTCCATCTATTTATACACATATAAGTTCATATCCCCCAATATTCATATCATATCACTATGTGGTATGCAGGGATTGTATGGGGGATTGGATTGGTAAGCAGACAAGGATTGCGAAGGGAAATGTAGATTCCTTTGCACAAGCGATCTTGGCTAAAGATAAGTTACTTTTTGGTCAAACTGTAACTAGTAAGTTGAATTTCACCATGAAATCCGATTTTTCTTCCATTTCCCTGACTTTCCAGGTCTGTAGGAACCCTGAAGTATTCTTTTTTTTTTTTTAATTGAATATTTCAACTACAGTAGCCCCTCCCTATATCATGCCTATCAGGTAACAAGTTCAAGAAAAATGTGCGATACATCTGGTGGAACTTGGGGGGGGGGGGGGGGGGGGGAGCATCGATATGATGAAATTTTACTTTTATGAACACATGCAACTAAAATATAAGTACGTAATAAAATTAATACTCATAGTATAAGTACTGTAATAAAAGATAACTGCTTAAACAATAAACACATTTAATTTATTTTTTTAAAATTTATGTACAAATCCACACTTCATTTCCAGCTGAATAAACTATACAGTCATCAGATTTGATTTTCTCTCATAACTTACAGTTCAGCAAAGATTAGCGAGTGAAAATTAACCAACTGTACTTCCCTTAAGTGCTTGGAGTTCTACTTTTCAAATTTACTGTATACTTTTTCAAGTAAAGTACCAATGTGAAAGTGTTTAAAAAAAAATGATACACAGGAAAAAGTGTGATATACTGAGGCACGGTATAACGGGGGTACTGTATTTCAGTGAAATTTTTTAAGGTCTAACTCAGGGCTTAACCTTAAGTACACCTTAAGGTTTAGTTAAGGATTACTCAAAACTTAAAATGAAATTCCCTGTATTTTCTCTGTCCTTTCTATGATCAAAAGGGGATAAAACACTGCATAGTGCAATGACGGCAACCACTGTTAAGTGTACAATGATGTAAGTAAAAGAAGGCTCAGGATACGTATACCAAAACTGTTAGTAGACAATTTGACTCTTAACTGAAATTTAAACATTGAAGCTGAAATACTGGAATTGAAGCATGAAAGTGCCCAAACAAAAAATAATAAAAATAAAAAAGCTGAACTTAATGTGGCATTAAAACTGAGGACTGAAAGGAGTTATGGAAGAACTTCGTTAACCTGCATATTTTAACTTTCATTAAAAAGTATGTAAATAGCATTTACACATTTAGTGTACTTTTAATTTTAATTAATAATATCAAAATTATTATATCCAACTCTGCCACATTGGCTATCTATATTTTTTTTAAAGTGAAACCAAATGTGTAATAATTTTCATTAACTATTACTAATAAATGTTTCAGAAACATATACAGATCTTTTAGTTATATCTGACCTTAAGAATCAACTCTATGTACAAAAATCACAAGTAAACTTTACAATCATAATTTCCTAAATCATTAAAAATACAAAATAGTTGTTTATTTTTAATCTTACAGCATTGGAATGCTGAAGAAAAAATTGTCATTCACAAGAAGGATAGAAAAAGATTGAAATAGCATAGCTGCCAACTCTTCTAATTTTATCGGAAGATTTTCCACCACAATTTTTAAGCAGTTTTATTTTGCATTAAAAATTTGGACTTATTTTAACTTTGAATTGTTCAGTAAAAATTAGTGGTGGAAAATCTTCCGATAAAATTAGAAGAATTGGCAGCTATGAAATAGGATTGTTTCAGCATTATTTTCAGAGCAATTTTAAATGATAAAAATCTGATTTCCGCATTTTCTCAGAAATCTTTCATCCCTGTGAAATAACAAATGTAAACATAAATATTGCTTTCTAAAATTTTCCCTGTTTTCATGAAAATTTTTATTTTCCCTGAGTTTTTAAATTCCCTGGTTTTACCAGTCGTGCAGCAACCATGTAACTTGAAATATTGGGTAATCATTATTAAAACAAAAAAGTTTACAGTCTACTCAAAATGCACTCTAAATAATGTTTATGTTCATTTAGACTGGATTCTCTTTTTACATGGTGCAAAAATAATGACAAAAAAACATTTTTTAAAATAATTATTTTATTAATGCATAACAGTAAAACTTCTGCTTTTGCTGAGAATTTTTACATCTGTTGCATATATCTACTACTCAGCATTCAAAGAGTGGTATATGGAAGGGTTTGTATTACCCTATTATTCTTTATACTAGCTGCGTACACGTTCTTCATACGGATCGAATCGCATGTTTTTCGTACTCATGTTAGTGAAATTAGTTCTATCTTTACGAAATTTCAAAATATGAAGAATTATTTTACTACTGACATAAGCTTTGCCTAACACATACTTACTTGAGATGTTAACATAACTGCAAAATGATAACACAAAATTTATGTCAGCATTATTTGAGATCAAACAGAACGTAAACAGTGTTTTGCAGACAAATTTGTCCTCTTTCAAAGTGCTTCTGCAGGATAGTTTAACCTTTATGGTTTAGTTCTGAAATAACGTCACATTGTGTAACCTCAGTCATTCTGCAGAACACCTTGGTAAAACACTACCATATAAAAAGTCTTAAAATAATGTTGATATCACAGACATAGAAATATTTACATGAAACATTAATTGTTTCATGAAAAATTTGGCTCTCGTAAAAGTAAACCATGGTGAAGTAATTTTTCCATAAAGTGAGTTGTCCTCATTAAGATTTGATGCAATTTTAAATTTGTGACATCAAAACGATGTCAAATTCACTTACGATCAAATTTAACAAAAAACTAATTTCGTATTTATCATAATTGCTACCGCAGTAACATAATCCATCACCAATGACATATTTAGAGAAAGGGGAGAGGGAAGGTTCTGGTCTTCCATTGCTCTCCAAAAATTTCAATTTCTTAAACAAAATAAAGTTTTTTTTGTGAAAAATTCTGCTTTTTCCAATGTTTCAAGGACCCCCTCCCTCCCTAATTTTTAATCTGAGTACTGTTTTGTCCATTATTACCACTTAAGCTGGCAAATTCAACAATGAAATGAAAAGTAAGCTACTTTTTAGAGTTCTTAAGTTTAGCAAAATAAAAATGCATATTATGAAAAAATGAACATTATTTTACATGGATTTTTAAAATTCTTAATGCTACTGCAGATATTTTAGCAGATTTTCCTTCGTATGTCTGGCAACACTTTTCAATTTACCCAAAGCTTCATATGCACACTATGTTCTTACCCATAGCAAATGAAACTAACTTTTGGCCTCCTACATGATATTTGTCCTTTAATTTTAATTCATGCTTTCTTTTACAGCAAAATTATTCAATCCTGTCATTGCTAAAAACCCGGGGAGCATTAAATTCAAAATGTTGTTTAAAGTTTGTAGAAAGGCTTTTAATTAATATTTTCTGTTTACCTTTAAATGAAAGCCTTAATGAGCATTTTATTACTTGACAAAATTTAAAAAAGAAAAGATTCTGATTAATAGATTTCAGGATGCGAGAGTGAAAATCCGAAAATGATATATAATCTTAAATTTTAATAAATGGCTATACGTAGATCAATCTCATTTACAAAAATTCGGAGTCTTGTTAAAAAGCAGTTTTATTTGCTTTTTTCAACAGGCAATTTTATTCATTGTTACTGTTGCCAAGTCAACCAAACCAAAAGATATCATAGCAAAATTTTCAAGCAGCTGCTATTGAATTCAAAATCCTTCTTAACTAAAAAATTATATATCGCAAAAAATCTCCTAATTTATATTCCCCCCATTTTTCTTTTAAAAGAGAATGAAATAAACGCTCCGTCATTTGACAAAATATTAAAAAGTTATGAAGAATAGAATTAAGATGCAGCAGCTTTTAAATTATTTTTTATGAAAATTTTTTGTCAGAAAGTATATTTCTTTAAAAATTCATAGAAATAGGCAAACTATATTGCGCATAGTCAAAACAAACTGCTTTCGAAAGAAAATTTTCTCCTGTATCTGATGATCCAAACATTGTTTTATTGCGAGTGTAATTACCAGCATTATTACGTATTATGCGAGAAAAATGCCAAAAATCACAGAAAAACATAAAATAAAAGATTTTCTGATTTGAATTTCGGGAAAAAAAAAAAAAAAAAAAAAAAAAAAAAATCGCTCCGAGGTGTGTTAGGACATGCTCTAGTAAAGCCATATACAAAATTTGGAGGGTCTGTGACAACCCGTTGCAGTGCTATGCAATGGAAAGACATACATAAGAAGATCGGAGGTCACATACCTGCCTACCTACATAGTCTGCTACAAACTTTGTTTACTGATTTTATTACATAAGATAAGCATCTTTTATTTATTTATTTATTTTTTTAAATGGTGTTAAAGAATCTGGTGTTCTTTGATTGAGAGACAATATACTTACACACTCTTTACACTATCAGCATCATCTGAATCAGGACTAGAATGAAACACTGATTGTGAAAAATGGTCTTGGCTGTGTTCCAAGCTCGTATAAAAAATACTAGTGCTTCCATTTTCAGGTTTTAGGAGACTAGAACCTGAACATGCAGTCACTAATGATTTGGAGATCTCTTCTTCTGAAAGAAAAAATACATATTTTTTTAATTAGAAGCAGAACAATTAATTTTACTAACTTTTAAAATTTAATATCTCTGAGACTACAAACCACTACTCAGACAACTTTAACCAGTTCAAAAATACTAGTATATCAAATATATAGGCACACTTTAAAAAGTATTACTAGTAAGTAAAGAAAGGATTATTAAAAAATAAATCTTTTCTATCTTTGTAGAATCTTGTGACTTTCCCCCTGGAAGAGAAAATTTCTGCGCGATTGCAGCGCCACTGGGTGAGTATGTTTACTTCAGTATGTTTCACTAGAGATAAGAACCAGATGTATTGGCAGACAGGCATGTTCGCCTGTAGCATGGCTAAACTTTTAAAACCTTTGTCTTAAATGTACAAATGTAAATTAAGCATAATAAATTAATCCAGAATGAATGCTTATGAACATTTATAGACAAATCACAGTCACTAAGGAAGTTTAGAAGGAATTACTCCAATATTTTGGTGCCGAAACCTGGGAACGAACCAGGGACCTTTAGATGAGCGTGGTACACAAGTGATTGCACCTCTGCCAGCGGACAGGATCCAGAAATCCTTTCCATTCCAGATCACAGGAATCGATTTCGCTGGTCCCCTCTTTACAAGAGATGATAACAGGAAGCATTATATATTACTGTGTACATGCGCAGTCACATGTGCAATTCACTTAGAATTAGTATCTAATTTGACCACCGAAACATTCTTATTAGTTTTACGAAGATACATCGCCAGACGTGGATTGTGTTCAACTATCTACTCCGATAACGCGAAGACGTTTAAGAGATCAAACCTTGATTTAAAAGACATATGGAATAACATCAATTCATCGGAAGTAAGCGATTTTTTCGGAAAAACAGGTATAAATTGGAAATTTATTGTGGAAAGAGCTCCCTGGTGGGGCGGGTTCTGGGAGAGATTAGTAAGATCAGTCAAAACAATCCTACGCAAAGTTATCGGAAAATCGTCCCTATGTGTCGCAGAACTAGAAACCATATTAAGAGAGATAGAATCTATAATTAATTCTCGACCAATCACATATTTATATGAAGATCCCGCAGAACCATCACCATTGACGCCAGCTCATTTTTTAACAGGAAGACGAATAACCTCATTACCACCAGTAAAACTGAATGAAAACCTCATGACAACCAGAAAGACATTAACTAAACGTTATAACTACCGACAAAGACTGTTGGATCATTACTGGGAAAGATGGAGAAAAGAATACTTAATGAACTTAAAATCGGCCAATTGTGCACCTTCTGCTGCAGCATCACGAGACTTCAAAGAAGGTGATGTGGTACTTTTGGGAGACACTAAGCTACCCAGAAACATGTGGAGCATGGGTAGAATCCTTGAAGTGTTTCCAGGTAGAGACGGAAAGGTAAGAGCATGCAGCGTAAAAATCAAATCAGGAACAATTAAAAGACCTGTACAGTTGTTGTTTCCACTAGAGCTAAGAGACTGATTGAACTGCGAACTTTAATTGTGTTTTATATATATATTTGAGTTTAATTTGTGTAACCATTATTTCATTATTTGTATTTTAACTTTTTTATTTAGTATTTAGATGAAATTTAATTTCATCGGGGGGGAAGATGTAGAATCTTGTGACTTTCCCCTGGAAGAGAAAATTTCTGCGCGATTGCAGCGCCACTGGGTGAGTATGTTTACTTCGGTATGTTTCACTAGAGATAAGAACCAGATGTATTGGCAGACAGGCATGTTCGCCTGTAGCATGGCTAAACTTTTAAAACCTTTGTCTTAAATGTACAAATGTAAATTAAGCATAATAAATTAATCCAGAATGAAAGCTTATGAACATTTATAGACAAATCACAGTCACTAAGGAAGTTTAGAAGGAATTACTCCAATAATTTTAACTAGGAATTTCTCATTTTATTTTCCCTTTTACAAATATATTAATATAGATTTAAAGGAACCAATTCATTTTTTTTTTCAAACTTACAGTTAAAAAAATCAAAAATAAAACTATTCAGTGATTTATAAAATTAGTTTTCTTGATTCAACAATTAGAAGTTTATTGTAAGTGAAATCATTAAAGTTTGCATTCAAATGGTATGTTTATTAGGGTGGGCCGAAAAAACTTTTTTATATTTTTTTGAAAACGGCTAGTGTAAAAAAGTTGTTACACATTCAGACAAGAAAAACAGTAAAAAATATTTTAGAAAAAAAAAAAAATCCTTCCGATCGTGCATTCACTTTGAGAAATATTGAAAAATTAAGAAATGAGTTTTTTTAAAGAATTTTTAAAAATACCTAAACCAGGGATGTGCCAGCTGAAATTAAATTTTGGAGCAAGAAAAAAGACATTTTTGGAGCAATTTGGAGCAAGAACATCAGATTTCTGGAGCAACTTGGAGCAAGAAAAAGTCACTTTTGGAGCACAAGAATGTCAATTTTGAAATGCAAAATTTATTTTTGGAGGGAAAGGGAAAAGTCATTAAAGAATGCCAATCTAAAAAATGAAAATTAAGGAGGGTCTTAAAAACTCTTAGCTGATAACAAAACCCAGGGTTATTTGGGGGGGGAGGGGGGAGAGGGAGGAGAGTCAGAAGCTTATGAAATAAATAAAAAATTCAGTTATTTTACACAATGCTATAGAAAATATCTATTTTAAATCAAAAATACAATATTTACTAAACTATATTAACTACCATCAGTGGCTTATAAAATATTTGGTAACAAAAAATTACCAATTTATAGAAAATTAAATTTAAAACAGGGGTCAATTTTTACTCTTGAGGTATTGGAGGTTTAAACAAAGGGATGCCAAAGAAAAAACTATTCGTTTTAAGATCATTACAGAAAGATTGAAATTAGAATGCTCAGAATGTGTGATGATTTTTGTAAAAATTCGGGAATTTATAAACGTTTTCAATGTATATGGAAAATTAAAAATGGAGCAGTTTTGCTGAATTTGGAGCAAAATTGTCCGAAAATGATCTTTTTGTAGCAGATTGGCACATCCCTGCTAAACGTTTTAAATTTGAAAGGAGCTATGTTAGGTTGTATAGTGTAAAGATAATAAAACGAGGAAAAAAATTAAAACCCCCTCAATTAATCAGTATTAATCGATTGTGTATTGCCTTACAAACTCTTAAAAACTAGTGTAAAAGCCCTATTTGGAAGGATTGTAATAAGGAAATTGTCTGTCAGAGATGAGTAAGTAGTACCACCTCAGCTAAAAGTACTGTAATACAAAGTACAAAATACTGTAGAGAATTTACTACTGTGTCATCAGGGTCCCTCAATCCCGTTACCCCCCCCCATTTGACTCCTTGAAAAACGAACATCGACTGCTCTGGCAAATGATCAGTATGGGGTATCTGACTGTGCAACAGCTGCGATTACACCCAGTGTGCTCCAAGACTTCGGCATCATAAACGAAGAGGACTTGTCTCATGTTATTGACAAAAACATAGTTAGAAGAGAAAAAAATAGTAAGCGACATCATTTGCAGTCCAAAGTAGTAAATGAACATTTACGTGGCCTTTACTTTGACGGAAGAAAAGATGAGACTATGGTGATTGAAATGGTGGGTTCTAAACGTTATCCAAGGATCCAAAAAGAACATTATTCCTTGGTTCAAGAACCAGGCTCTAAATATCTTTCACATGTTTCACCCACAACTGGGCTTTCTAAAGACATTGCCTTGTCAATTATCGCCCATTTGGCTAAATTTAATATTTCTCTTCAAGAACTTGAATTAATTGGATGTGACGGAACGGCCACTAACACTGGCTGGAAAAATTTCAATCACCATAGTCTCATCTTTTCTTCCGTCAAAGTAAAGGCCACGTAAATGTTCATTTACTACTTTGGACTGCAAATGATGTCGCTTACTATTTTTTTGTCAATAACATGAGACAAGTCCTCTTCGTTTATGATGCCGAAGTCTTGGAGCACACTGGGTGTAATTGCAGCTGTTGCACAGTCAGATACCCGATACTGATCATTTGCCAGAGCAGTCGATGTTCGTTTTTCAAGGAGTCAAATGGGGGGGGGGGGGGGGGGGTAACGGGATTGAGGGACCCTGATGACACAGTAGTAGAATTCTCTACAGTATTTTGTACTTTGTATTACAGTACTTTTAGCTGTGGTGGTACTACTTACTCATCTCTGACAGACAATTTCCTTATTACAATCCTTCCAAATAGGGCTTTTACACTAGTTTTTAAGAGTTTGTAAGGCAATACACAATCGATTAATACTGATTAATTGAGGGGGTTTTAATTTTTTTCCTCATTTTTTTATCTTTACACTATACAACCTAACATAGCTGATGGTGTTATTCATCAAATTGAGACTAAAGTTGGTAGATCACTGCAATGGTCTATTTGCCTTTTGCATTTCAACGAGATGCCACTGAGACATCTTTTCTATCATATCAATGAAGATACAGCAGGACCATCATACTTCAGTAGTGAAATAGGACAAAAAAATCAAAGCCTGCGAAAAACTTTCTGTAGTTAATTTTTCACCAATTGACTGCACTGTTCCGAATACCAACAAGTAAGAGCTGAGCAAAGACCAACTATATCTACTAGATATTTCTGCAGCAATCAAATTTGGTCAATGCCCAGTGGATTTGGCTGCTCGAGAGCCAGGTCCGTTATCACATTCACGATGGGTAACAGCAGCAAATCGAGTACTTAAGACTATATGTCAGCGAAAAAAATCCCTCAGAAAAGCTTAAGCAGCGCACTTCATTTTACATAGTTACATGCCTCTGTGGTTTCAAATCAAAGCAAGTGGTTATTTTTCTGAAGGTCCTAAAATTGTGTTTGAGGCGATCAGATTGACAAGATTCCTCCCTGAAAATTTGCAAAAAGTAATCGATCCGGTAATACAATGAAATTCATACTTTGCACACCCCGAAAATTTGATTTTGGCTATGATTACGGATGAAAGACAGCATGTGAGAGAATTGGGATGTCGTCGGGTTCTCAAAGCTCGGGAAAATTGCAAGATGAACAGAATTTGAGACTTTAAAGTGCCATCATTTGACTTCAACGTGACTGATTATATAGACATGATTCAGTGGAATCTTTGTAAGGCCACTGTGCCACCTTTGTTAAGGAATGTGCCTGATGAACAAATAGAAGAAATGATGAAAACTGCCAGGCAGTGGATTTCGGATTTCAATAGATTTCTATGTCACACTCAAGCTGTGGAGCAGCGGTAACTGGCCTTGGTGAAACTTGTCAACGAGGCCAGCAAAAGTGTGTGCGGAACTGATGCTAGAGACGGTTATATAAGAAATACTCTGTTATCAAGGTCTATTATGCTGGAATTTTCATCAAAAGCTGCTTTCAATGTGTATGAGTTCCACAAGCAATAATATGGAATGTTAGGATAAAAGTAAAAAGGGCAGTAAAAACATTTGAAGCAATCTTTTAAAAATAAGTTTTTAAAAGAGGTTTTTAAGATTTTTGGGAATAGGGTAAATGTTTTAAACACACATATATATGTATATATATAATGTTTTCCTGGCTTTTAACACCTTTCCCTATACGTTGTGAACTATTGTATTTGAAATGCATTATTCAGATCTTTTAAAACCACTTCGGAGGAAAAAAAATTCTTAATTTTTTGACATTTCAAAATGAATGCGTGATCATATTTTTTTTTATTTATAAGTAAGACAAGTTTTTTTTCAACAAGTTGTTTTCGAATAGATATATTTCAGCATATCCTACTACTCATCTCCATCTCCCATAGTCAGGCAGTCGTCTTATTGAAATCCTTCAAAATATGAATTTAACGCTAATCTTTAGGGCTATCTGTGCTCGATTAATACTGAATAATCAAGGGTTTCAATTTTTTCCCTAGTACTATTAGCTTTACCATATGCATCCTGACCCAACACTTCAAATTTGAAAAGTTTTAGTGTTTTAAAAAAATGTTAAAACATTTTCTTATCTTTTTCAATACTTCAAAGCAAATGCGCGATTGGAAGATTTTTTTTTTTTTTTTTTTTTTCCTAAAAATTTTTGTACTGTTTTTGTTTTCTAAATGTGTAACAACTTTTTTACACTAGCTGATTTCGAAAAAATAAAAAAAGTTTTTTTCGGCCCATTCTAATGTTTATAGATAGATGATGCTAGAACAAAATGCATGGACTAGTTCATTGAAAAACACTTGATAAAAGACGAATATCTGTTATCGCTTGAAATGTGCACAAACTTTTTTACTTGTAATTATACACTAGTTTACTTGCCAAAAAAAAACCCAACAGAAGCATTTATAAGAAAAAATTGTCCGACAAGAAGAAAAAGCTTCCAGGATGGGGAGAGCCTCCACAACAATCCTTCATAGAAAAAGTTTAATAGAAAATAACAATGAAATTTTGTTTCTGCAAAAAATCTATTATTTAGATATTTACTTTAACAAAATATTAAAATAATCAGTACGTCAGCAACGTCACATTAAAAATATACTTAAAAAATAAGTTTAAACAAGTACCAATTAAAACATCTAAAGGCGGTTCTGCACAAGTACTGCTTGTTCTTCGATACCTGAAAATAAATACATCAAAGGTAAATTACTATATCTGTTTGATATATTGTAATATTTTTATAGATAAAAAAACTAATGGGTACAATTATGAAATTTTAGAGGGAGAGGGAGAGATGGAACAATTAAAAGAAGATACAATGAATAAATTCATTTAATTAGTATAAAATACATTAAAATATCTTTTGAAACAGATTTAGTATCTTTTTCCTTTATTTACAGACTGAAGCGCAACATCTCATCAAGAATTTAGATATCGATATAGGCAAATTTTGCAGTCTAGATAAACATTTGAGATACTCCACAAAAATCAGATGTAGACTTAACCCTTTAAATGCCGCACTATGATCCAGGAATAAAAGACATAATTAATTCATCAAAATTACATTAGAATACACCCATAATGGCTATAAAACAACAAAATTGCCATTAAAAAATTTCCTTCACTGATTTCTCGGATGTTCCATTTTTGGAACATTGGCATGTAACGCTATCTTTCCTTTTCTGTATTTGCTTCATGTAAACAACAAAATGATGTATAACTCTAAAGTTTTATGCAGTAATAAAGTTTTACTTGATAATTAGGTGCAAAGTGACTAAAATTTAAGCAAAACTCAATAAAAAAAATTGCAATTTTAAAATAAGCATAATATTTTATAAGAAATGCAATACATAAATGTATAAAAGAACGATAAAAGCTATTTTACGCTTGCATACTCTTGACTAATAATACAGGTAATATATATAAATGCAGTTTTAAAAATATCAGCTACCTGATAAAGAAATAATAAAATATTTTATTTTTTAGAGGGTGCTTAGAATATCAACCAGCAGTAAAAAAAAAATTTAAAACCCACTAAAACACTAATTTCTTTTTATAATTTTTTAGCACTTTTTTCGCAATGTCTATGATATTGTGGGAAGTGTACATGGAGAATTTTCTTGCATTCAAAACACATGTTTACAGTATTTTTTTTTTTTTTTCTGCATCCTAAAAAATGCCCTTATGTAAGAACGTCATGTTTATCCAAATTTTTTTGCAGATTTCTATTGACAGGGATGTTAACTCCAACACTCGATTTGAGAGCACCCTGGGAGCAGAAAAAATTTCATTTGGGAGCACCTCGGGAGCAGAAAAAGTCTATTTGGGAGCAGAAAAATTCCATTTGGGAGCACCTCGGGAGCACAAAAAAATAGTTTCCGAGAGGAAAACTAAGATTCGAGATCAGAATTAACATGATTTTGGAGCATAAAATTGAAGATTTAGGAACACAATAAATGCATACAAGAAAAGCAAAGTTTGCGAGGAAACACCATTTGCTAAAAGCAAAACACTATTTGAAAGCACTTTAGGAAAGCTCTGGAAAAAAAAAGGGTGTATACAGGCTATGCTATCAGCAACTTGGTAAAAACAATACATATCAGGAGTCAGCAATCTTTCTGTGGTTAAGTCATTTTTTTCCTACTAAAGAACCATGAGTATGATTTGTATGCGGCTTGCGAGCCACAGGTTGCCAATCCCTGTCCCTTTTTTTTTTTCTTTTTCAGAATCATTTAGGGAATCTTCCTCTCGAAAAAGAGAGCACAAATAAAATGAAAACTAAATTTTAAAACAAAAGCTTCTATCTCATTCTTTGGTTCTATTACAAATCACAAGTAGTACTAAATGGAGATTTTTTAAAACCTAAATATTATACCTCTTATACAACAACACGTAATTGGTAAGCAGTATCGAAAACAAAATAAATTTGATGGTTAGAATAATTAAATGTGTGTACTTTTAATAGCATATGCTTTTGTATCAGTAATTTAACCGCATCTAATATTTACATATTCATCTATAATACTTGAACACAATATACAAAGCAAATGTAAACAAAAAATATTTAATGACTGTTGAGAGAAATTAAGAATTATGGGAAGTTAAAAATTAAGATTATAAGAAATTAATGAGATTAAAAATTAAGTATCATAAGTTATCTAGTTTTCTATTTATTCTTTTTTTTATTTTTATTAATTTCTTCCTGAGCTTTTTCATTTTCTTCTAATAGTTTTAATGTTTTTGCAAGTCTATCCTTCCCTTCCGTTAATAGAATCTGTCCACTTTCTATAACAGCCAGTGGCGGCTCGTGACCTGCTTCAGTGGTGGGGCCCGAAAAAAATAGTGCCAGTTCAAATCGGGAAAATACATATACATAGAGCTGTGGCGGATCGTTACCCATTTCAGAGGAGGGGGGCTTTTTTTTTTTTTTTTTTAAAGCTCGAAAAGGTAAAACATATGAATCGCTTTTGTAAACAGTGTGAATACATGAAAACTTTTCGAATAACAAGTTATGAAAGGCGTATTGATTTCTCCTTTAAGTTTCCATTTAAAGACAGCAGATTTATTTTGCACCAAAAAACATTTTCCTCCATTTTTCTTTCTCAAAAAGGTACAATATCAATTAAAAAAAAAAAAAAAAAAACACAATGCATGTGTACATGTTGAAAAACGAATTGGTCCATAATGTTTCATCTCCAAATAGCAAATTGTGCCCCTTCATAAACAAAAAACGGTGCCCGTTGCGATGATTACCGTAATTTATGGAAGAAACGCCACACCCACGAAAATGAGCTTAGTTAGCTAGAAAATCGTCAAAAACACAGCAGCCGCGATCGTTGGTGTGTGTGTGTGTGTGTGTGTGTGGGGGGGGGGGGGGTGATCGTGGTCAGAAGTCAATGCCAGATAAAATTCAATGTTTTCTAAAATAATTTCTTAATTAACAAAAAATAAATAAATAAAAAATATGTTGCATTACTTATTAGACCTAATTTATTAAAAAAGCTATTAAGTTGATCGGATATATTTCAGTAGAAATTGGATAAACGGTAAAAAAATCTCCTTTTTTCTCCCCCTTCCCATAGAATGTTTTAAAGTATTTGCCACTATCTTACGAAGCTTACGATATCTATTTTCAAATAATCAGATATCAATGTTTATATTCAGAAAGGTGAATTTATAGAAATAAAAAAAATAACTTCTAAAAACCTTCTTGCATCTGCACAAAGTTCAGACAGACTACCAGGCGCCATTAAAATGAAAACAGCAATCGATGTGTGAGAAGAGTCTCCAGTTAAAAGTAAACATTCGCTGTGATCTGTGCACGCTAAAGAGTACGTGTCAGTGGTGGCGCCATCTTTTGAGAAAATTATCACGAAACGAATATTTCAATTTTTCGTTGAAGATCGGCTAAAAAAAATTAAAAATATTGTAAATGCCGCACCCGGTAGAAATGCCGCACTTACTATTTTTTAACTTTTAAACTCAAACGCCGCGGCGTTTCTTCCATAAATTAAGGTACTTGTTTGCCTATCTGGCCAGCCCTAATTGAGGTGACTAACAAAGCCCGACTGGTCTGATCCGGGGAGGGTAGAATGGCTTCGGAATGCAGCTTTCGTACGCAGTTTGAATCTTGCTTTACTGCTAACTAGCTTTCCATACACGCTTTAAAACATAAATGAGCGTGGCAAAAATTTAACAAAGAGTCAAAATGATGTATTCGGCACAGACAACGCAAAAATCGGCTAAAAGCGCAGTTCGGCGCAATATTTGTATTTCGGCACAGAATTAACATCCCTGTATTGATGAGCACAGGGTAATGTTGATATTAGGCTTCGTCTGAAAAAATTTTAAATTAATTTCTCTTCTAAAATTCTATTGCCCACACGTCTCCAGGTGTAATCAGCTCAAAAATATTATAATTTATTTCTTCATCAGTAATGCACCCGTTTTCATCAAGAGGCAACTGAGAAATTTCTATCATTGACTTATTTCAATCATCCGTCATGGAACTTAAAAAAATCAACATTGTCTATAGTTAGAAATTTCTTCGACTGTACCATCTACATTGTTTCTACAAACATCTATACAAGTTCTTACTGAAATGGCCTCGAAAATTGCAGAGTATAGAAAGAAAATCAAGCATGTGACTCGATGTCACTTCCTCCCATGAATTCCCTCTACATAAAAAAGATTTAAAATAAACAAACAAACTCTTGTGAAGCACACATTCATTACTAAGAGAAGAAACAAGTAGCTATCTGAGCTCAAATCAGAGGAATGCAGCACTAACTATCCACCTCCTTCTGGCAAAGGGGTAAAAGGTATGACAACTTCCCCCTCCCCCTCTAGTCCTTCACCAGGGTGGCTACAGAAATTGAGAAAAGAAGTTCCCTGATTTTTCCATGATTTCCCTGACTATCTTTATCAAATTTCCAGAACTAATTATATACATACCATGATCTTTCATGTAAATCACCATTGTGTATCATGCACCAACAGGTGAATGCTTCATATAGGGAAATAAATAATAGAAAACCACAAAAATGCTTAATATTAATAAAATTGTAATTCAGTTTCATAAATCCAAACATAAAATTTAGTTGAACACTAAAAGACAATATGTAGCAGAAAGTTTCCTCGTTTTATAAAAATAGTGTTCAATTTTACGCATAAGGATGACTGATCAAAATAAACTGGCCACCTAGTCAACTTATTTTATTTCAATCAATGTATCGTTTGAAATTTTAAAAAATGCGTAAAAAGGCTTAAAAATGAGCACTATCTATAAAAAAAATCGTCTTGCGGGAGAGCTTAGCAGGCATCACTCAAATGTCCCATCACTTCCTTCAAAAATAAGTAAAATATCGGCTATGCCTTTGACAGACTTATGTTCAGCAGATATAAGCACTGAATATATCAAAATCTAATAAAGGAACACAAGCAACACATACATGAGACATCCCTGATTTCGTATATCGTTACATGCTAATGTTCCTTTTTTGGAACATTGCACTTATATGCAAAATTGAGAAAAGATACCTTGATATGTTTTGAACTTTTTTTATTTTTTCTTTGAATTCATTCATTGGAAATACAATAGGGGAATTTTCGGGTGAATTTGAAATTTTGGGAATTTTATAGAATTTTTTTTCTTGTGTACTGTAAAAATTGGCGATTTTTAGAAATTTTTCTGGGCTAAAATTTTTACATTTGGAAAATACTTAATATATTAAAAAATCAATCACACTTTCAATAATAAGCAGTATTTTTTTCAAACTGATAGATATGACAGTTTATTTTTAAAAAAATATTAAACATGATGTTCCAAAAAAGGAACATTGGCATGTAAAAGGTTAAGGTAAAATTTAGAAGTTGAGAGATTAAAAATCACATCTATTAATCATTTGGTGCTGTATTCATTAAGAGTATTAAAAATAAAAGAATGCAGAAATTAATTTTTAAAAAGTTATCATAAGCAAATAAATGTAACAAGTAAAAAGTACCTTCTTCTGGTAGAAAATTCATCCGATGTCATAAATTTGAGAAATTCAAAACAAAAAAACAAAATCTGAAAGGAAAACAATCATAAGGCATCAAGTACAAAGAAAGCAAGTAAAAATTGATAAGCAATAAAATTACACTATTATTGCACTCACTTCTTCACCGGCTTTCAGACGAGATGGAAGATCATGACTAAAATAAAATTTATATAATTATAATAAATATCTTTCAATAAAAATATGAAAATTTAATTCTATAAAATTAAACTTTACAACACATACTTGCAGTCGATAAAGATTCAAGAACTCAAAATCAACTTATTTATTGATAAAATATGTCCTATTAGAGGGACACTCATTATTTGTACATTTACAGAGATACAAAATGTCTTACTATGCATTAAATGAGTCACTTCTTTCACAAACCTATGAACTGACATTGTGAAAAAAAAAAAAAAAAAAAAAAAACAGTTGACAAGTTTCTGAATTAAACAATTCAAATACAAAAAGAGCTCAAATTTTTTTATTAACAAAAAGAACTAAACACAAACTGAAGACAACAAATTTGTTACCAATTAAAAATACATAAATAATATGAATTATTTTGCAAGTAAAATGATCAACACATATAAATTTAGCTTTTGAATTAATGTACTTCTGTGTCTAAATTATCTTTGGAGTAATAATAATAAATAAATAAATAAATTTTAAAAAATAGTGTCAGCATAAAGCAAAGTCTTGTTTTAAAGCAGTCAAGCTCAAGAATTTTCAAGGTGCATTTACTGAAATTGCATAATGTTCCTCTTTCTGGAGTTTTGTTAGGAGTATTGTGAAAAATTGGAAGCAATAATATGACAGTGAGCTATTACCTATAAAAGGTGTTTTTCAAATGATGCCAGGAAAGAATGTTGACTATGAAGCCTAACAACATTTTTAAAGAAATTAGTTTCTTTTAACACATGCTTAAAAAATACTTTACTGAGCTTTTTTCAAACAGTAATAAAGCAATTTTATGCATATGAAAATAATAAACATTTTTTATTTACCCGAACAAGTACCAGTCATAGGCTAGTGTTAAATAAGCCATTTCAACAGCAGAAAGACTTGAATGCACTCTCCCATCTGCCCACAAGGACATTCGTAATAATGAAATAAAAAGTGGAGTTCGATCCCAGCCAGAAATGCAATGTATCAGTATGCTTGAGGTACCTGTAAAGCAAACACAAAAAAATTGTTTCATGCATTTTGATTGGGGGGGGGGGGGGGGGGATTCAGTAAACAGTGTAACTAAACAAGTTTGATTCATGCTGATATTAATTAACAGTAAGTGGACATCAGATAGCAAAACAAAACTAAATGTTTAATGCCAAAAAATATAGGATAAAAATTTCAAGAAGTTTGTTTTAGGTTTGCTATAAATGAAAATATAAAAATCAAGAGCTTGTAACATTTTCTGGAATAACAAAAGACTATTTCAAAAGAAAATGTCTTCACTTAAAATAAGTAGTTTAAAGTTTTAGAAAGGGATACAGAACTACAAGAATACATTGAAAAATTAAAAGTCAGCACCACACTAATTACACAAATTAACAAAGCTAGATTAAAAAAAAAAAAAAACACATGACCTAGTTGTGATTGAACTATATGCATATCATGTGATCTATAGTTAACTGTACAGTAAAACAATTAGAAAGATTTTTTCCCCAAATGATTTTCTCCCTTAATATGAAAAAGATATACTAGAAAATAAACAGTTAAACATACCATCAATGATGTATGATAAAAGAAGTTTTAAGTAGTTTTGAGTCAATCTGACTAGATCCCACATCTAAAAAATAAGAAATTACCATTGTTTAAAGCAATGTTCCAAAATATTTTGTTGGCATAAAAACAGTAAAAATATTCAGTAAATATTGGGGAAAAAAAAAGTTTACTTTTGTTAAAGATATCCATTTCAATATCTAGAGATATCTAATCATGGTGCATTACAAAAGGATTATTTTAGCAGGTTCTTACTCAGTAAAGTTGAAATAAGCCATTAAATTAATTACTTTGTAATTTGTCCACTGAATGCCTAAACTTGAAACAATGGAATCGTTTGGTAATAAAACAGATGAATCTACATAATTCTAAAAGAAAAATAAACAAAAAATAACATTAAAAAAAATTTAAATAAGAAATTTCAATTAAAATGTTGAATAAATCTAAGGCACATATAAAAGTTTTCAACAAAAAGAAAGCAACTATAAAATAAACCAAAAAAGAAAATGTAGTTGCACTTTGGCATAAGCATTAAAATTATTGTTGGGAAAATTACTGTAAAGAAATATTTAAATTTATATATAGTTCTTAAAAAACATTTCTTCCACACAGGAACTTACTTGTTCCCAATCAAACATTAAACCCTCGGCAACATAATTACTATCTTTGAACTTCTTGAAAAACTCACAACCTAAGAAAGGGAAAAAAAAAAAAAAGAATTGTTAAACATTATAACAATCTAGATAGAAAAGTAAAATTCAAACACTAATTTATCATTTTATGTAGAGATGTAAAGATAAGATAATTAATACAAGGTTTGAAAGCGAGCAGTACTGAAATATATATATGTTAGGTCAAATATTTTAACAAGCAAGTAAGTCACATGGTTCAATGAAATATGAATATTTTGATAACTATATTAAATAGATCATTTTTGACATAGGCATAAATTATAAAAAATTAATAAATAAATAATGACTAATTCAGCCAGGGTGTTTCTGTTTGTAGAATACGAAATATAGTATATAACACACATTTAACCAATTCAATTTCAACACCTTATAGAGCAAGAGAAGCAGTAAGTATGTATTAAGAATATTGTCATTTGAGCAATGTGATAAATGATTGAATATTTATCAAATTAACTGGTTATTTTTAGGTTAGTTAAAGACCATTGCTGGATTATGAACTAAAAACATTAGTAAACTACGGCGGTGCAAAAATGTACCCCCCCCCTTTAAGGTTAAAAAAAAAATTAAAAATTCAGTCAATCTGTTAAGGGTGTAGTTCGAAGGAACAAATTCTCCTTCAAGGCCTAGGTACACAAATTGAAAAAAACTATTTGTCCCAGGGACTTGAAAAAATTCAGGATAATACTTTATAAGCTGTATTACCCTCCATAATAAATGAAACAACAGTGCTTTTCATAAAACTTTTAGAAAAAAAAATCTAACATGGAATTGCACAACAAAAGATTTTTGAAAAGTGACACATCCTACTAAATTAATTTTAAAGAAATTTTTCCAAAAGTCTCAACACTGATACCGGTTTATCGCTTATTGCAGTGTATAGTACAACTTGTAAAGAGGAATTCTAAAATTTTTGAAGTGCACAACATAGTTTATTTGTATTTATGTACCAAAACCACATGGTTTTTTTTAAGCACACCGTTAACTGCTGATGCAGCTTCCGTTAAAAACATGAAACTAACAAATCTGCCATTGCTAAACATTGTTGGGATGCCAACCATACTTTCGACTTCAGCTAATCTCATTTGCAAACCCTGTTCCCCCAGTGAATTAGATTTTCTTGGAGTTTTCAATATTCACAAGAACATAGCCCTGTTAATGTGGATTTTTTCTTTCGAAAAAATCCACATTAACAGGGCCTCTGAATGTTGTCCCCCGCCTCTGAATGTTGGAAATTACCATGTTTTCAGTTACCTTAATTTCCTACTGTGCTATTGGCAATCATAGAACCCTCTTCCAAATCCCTGCATTCCTACTGCTCCTCGTAAAAACTATCCCGAATTCTCACTTTTTCTATACAAACAGAGCAAATTTTTGCCTTTATTGTTCTACCACTGAAGGCAGCATGTCAATAACATATGGAAACTGGTCAGCTATTATAATTTTCTTATTGGTGCACTTATACATTGTTTTTTATGCTTGATATGCCTTCATATTTGAAAAACGCTTTTTGCTAATAAATCAGAGATTAAATAAAAAAGGACTAAATTTATTCACAAATATTTTTTGAATAAATTTATTCATAAACATACCATAACAAGCATATTTTTTCAAAACATATAACATCTAAAAGTTTTAGTGATAATATTCTAATTTGAAAGACTAATAAAGAAGTTTATAAAACAGAACATGAATTTTACAATTTAAAAATAATTTATCACAAATTTTTCATAAAAATTAATATTGTAATAAATTTTGAAAATGTGTGGTAAAAATAGATTATGAGTAAAACAAAAAAAGGATAGTAAAAATAAAATATAAACACAGCACAGACTTAAGATTCTTAATGAAAGAGCATGTGCTGACATAGAAAAAAAGGAGAAAGAATAACTGATTTGTAAAATGCACAAATTCACAAAAAATCACCTGGATAAGGAAGCTGTGCTATTTTAAAATCGCAGTATCTATTTTCTTTATCAATCTTCTCTGAAGAGCTTACTCTAAAGAAAGAAATTCAATTCAAGATTTTGGAAATAAAGTTATAATAAGCAGATTTGTAGAATTAGTTCTTATATTAATAACTTTTTATGATACACAGTATTAATTAATTTTTAAATAGACAGCAATAACAAACAATGCATTTTAATCTTAGCATGGAGATAGTAACTTCAATTACTTCTGTAAAAGCAATCTATATACCGGGTGATTCAAAATAGATGTTTAGGTTTAAAGGCGATTATTTTTTAAACTGTAAGTGATCAAAACATACTTCCATTTAGAAAAGTACGTTAAATTAAAAGTAGCTTTCAGATATGGCATTTTTTTTACTGTTGGTTGTATACATATTAAAATACGAAATTTAATTTTTATATGATCCCCCCTTTCCTATCCTTTATTTTTAGAAGAATGTTGCTCTTTGCCCAAGAAAATTAATAAAACAAATCCTGTGCCTCTAAGTGAAATAGTTAGCAAAAAATTTATTTTTAAAAATGACGACTTACACCTTTTTACCTGTTGTATTGGCATCGGTTTTCACATGAAAAAATCTTTACTTTAGGGAACCAACTATGAATTTATAAAAGTAAAATAATGATCCCATTGTTGGGAAAGCGATTAAGCGCATTCAAATGTGTGAAATTAGCAGGTGCAGTTTTACCTAAAATGATTGTTACTGTTTTATGAAAGTAGTAAAAATTTAGTCTTTTAGGAGGGAGGGGTGTCATCCACTATTCTAGAGAAGGGATTTTAAATTGTAAAAGAAAATAGGAACATAATGGTGTGATACATTTAACTTACACTAGAAACTGCGAAAAAAGCATTATAGGAAAATGCTTGCTAAATTGCGATTTGAGAAGTCAACTGTGTTTATTGAGTGACTATTAACATAAATTAACTTCTTTTGAAAGTAACTACATTTTTCTCACTTTGGAGACATCCCCTTATTGCTTGGCAACAAATGCCAAAATTTTCAATTTGATATATCTCTGAAACTATTCCACATAGAGACGGGATTTGTTTTAATAAGTTTCTTAAGGCAAAGAGCAATATTCTTCTAAATATAAAGGGTAGGAAAGGAGGGACCGTATAGAAATTAAATTTTGTATTTTAATATGTATACACCTCCCAGCAAAAAAATGCCATATCTGAAAGCTACTCTTTATTTGACGAACTTCTCCAAGTATGCTTCGATCACTTATGGTTTAAAAAATAATCGCTTTAACATCTATTTTGAATCAGACGGTATTTCTCTATTTTAAGCAAACTGGTATTTCAATATATAGCAAAATGCAATGTGTATGGTTATCTTTCTGCTAGAAAAAAAAATTAAAAAAATTCCAACAGCTGATTTAAATTAAGACCAAAAATAGAAATGCAGTGCAAAAACTACTTCAGAATTTACTATAATCTGTTATTAATGAACTTTTACTTGTTTTAACCTTTTCAGGACAGGAAGATTTTAAAAATCTTGTTACCCATAAAAACAGGAAAATTCAACTTGTGCTTTCCCTTTCCACTCTCCCACTGTTGAAACTGCCCTTGATTTAACAATAGGTACTGAATACTTCTTTTCTATATTTAAAGCCAGGGTTTATTAATGTTAACATCTCTCTCCTACTTCACTTGGATGTAGGAAACAGGTTAACAATAACATTGCACTGCTTGGACAACATTTAAACAAAACCTATCCTTTTTGAAGGTCTCTTGCCTGGTTTAAAAGGGTTTAACATGTTTGTTAAGATGAAATTTCCTGAATTTTCCAGGTACATTTCTATAAATTTTTAGGTTTATAAGAAATAGTTGTAGGAAAATAATTAATCAATACTTTAGCTATTTGACATTATAGTTAATACTTTAAACAAATTGAAACTCATCAACTGATATTATTAATAAAATAAAAGTTGAAAATACAGCTTGTTAAGAAAATTCATTAAAGGGCAGAAAAATCTCGAAAAATTTACATGCCTGGTCGGGCACATAACCTAAATTAATACATGCCCAAAATATATTACTAAATTTTATTGCTCTATAAAATTTATATTATTCAGACTATTTGCAAAAGGAAATGTTGCAACCACAGATCGAATCAGTATGGTTACTTAAGGTTTATGAACAGCAAGCCATTAATATATCTGAAACCTTTTCCTGAAGACTGCCAATGATTAATCGTTAATGTGGGATCAAAGTTTTAAAAAAAAGCAAACAACTCCAAAGAATGCTGATACATATAATTCTGTTAATTAATTTATTTTTTCAAGTAATTTATGAATCTCTTACAGTAGATTTTTTTACATGCCCAATTGGGCATATGGGGAAAAAAAAAAAAAAAAAAAAAAAAAAAAAAAAAAACTGGAGTGACTTCACTTAACTTTCCAAACACTTGATATTTACCAAGCGTTTAAATAAATTTCATTAAATTCAATCGGATATAGTGTTAAGGCACTAGTGCACTTAAAATGATTTGAGTGTATAAGCTGCAATATATAAGAATACTTTTTTGAAGCCCTGTAAAAAATCTGCAGGGCTTACACATGCTAAAAGTTGTGCAGTATGTAAGACAGTGACCTATAATATGCCTACCTAATTTGATGTCAATTAATTGCACCATTTAAACACTAGCTCACATAAAATGATTTGTATCCTTAGGCCATAATATATAAGAATTACTTTTCATAAGCTACTGAACCAACTATCAGCTCTGCACACACCAAAATCTATGCAGGTAATGAGACCGCAACCTATAATATACATACCAATTTGAGCTCAATTGAATGCACTCTACAGATGATAGCACACTTCGAAGAATTTCCATCCATAAGCCATAATGTAAAAAAATGCTTTTTTTGTAGCCCTGTAAAAAATCTATAAATCCTATACACACCAAAAATCAATACCAGTCTAGCAATGGTGGTCTATAACATATATACCAAATTTGAGCTCAACTGAATACACCATTTAAACGCTAGCCCATTTTCAAGAATTTCTGCTCATTGATCATAGTGTAAAAGAAATCTTTTTTTGTAGCCCTACAAAAAAACTATAAGTCTTATACACACCACTAATTTGTATACAAATCAATACAGGTCTTGCAATGGTGGTTTATAACATATATACCAAATTTGAGCTCAATGGAATGTGCCGTTTAGGAGCTATCATGTTCACTTATATGCACACAAACACACACATGCATACATATATCTAGTAAAAACAGCACAAATAAATTCTGAAAACCTCAAAATGTACAAATACAACAAAATCTCAAAGTCAAATTTTGCATGATTACAATACCTTCCTTACATTGTGCTTGTTTGAAAAGTAAAAATATATGTATGGCTGAAAACTTTACATGCCCTGGGAATGTTGGACAATAGATTTTTTTCGGCCCTGATTGAAAAGTGTGAAAGAAAATGTAAAGCCCTCCGTAAACTGGGATACAAACATGTTTTATTTCAAAGAACAAAAATATTCTTCTCTCTACAGTAAAAAACCTTAGGATTCTTCAAGTTAAGCTGGAAATTTCCAAGTTTTCATGAAAATAAGTGCTTTTCCCCAATATAATTAGACAAAAAATCTTCCTGAATTTTCCATGATGTGTATGAAGCCTGTTTAAGAATCAACCACCCATTTTCAAAAGATTAAAAAGCAAGACTGTAATGGTTGTCTTGTAAAACCCTTTTTTCAAATCTAGTAGAAAGGTATTGACCATGAGCAAAATCTCAATGTTGCTACATCAGATCACTTATAGCACTAAAAAATAGCTATTTATTACATGTACTGCAACAACATTCCATTGCTTACTATATTATTAAACTCTTGTAATTATATAGTAAATATCACACAAAAATTAGGAAAAAAGATCAAACTGGGAGTGTAAAGAATAAAATGAAAACAAATAAGCTCAAGTTAAAAAAAAAAAAAAGTAATTTTAATTAAGTCTTACTTTAAACCATACTTCACTTTTTTATTTTCAACCATCAGATCACAGATATAGCTTACTGATAATTCTTTTAAAAGTTTAATGTCTAGGTTACGTAATTCTGTGAACAAATCATCCTTTCTGAAAAACAAAAAAGAGCATTACATTATTAAACTAATAATGGAAAGCAAAATCAGTAAATTGTTGAAAAGAGTAATCTAATTGAATACTTAGTTTAGTCACTTAATATTTTACTCGAAAAAGAATCTAATATTTTTTTTAGTATGATCTGAAATATATTTGTAAAAATGGTACAAAAATTATAATAATATAAAAGAATGCCTAATATATAATGATATATAATTATATAAATTAAATCCCCCCCCCCCCCCCCCCAAATTGTCTTTTTTTTTTTTTTTTTTTTTTTTTTTTTTTTTTTATAAGCCCTCGGGTGCTATTTCTTTCAAGCACAGAATTTTTGTCTACGTGGCGTGCCGTGGTCACTTTTCCCTTTGATTCCTGTTTTCTGCAGAGTGATTTGATATTGCTAACGAAAACATGGACTATCCCTTCAGATGATTTTCAAATACCAAGATTCACTTAGGGTCGAACGGATAGATAGTGGTTTCCAAAACAGAAAGCCATCTGGAGTTATTATTTTTATAGAGAAAAACTTTATAAAAAGAATATGAAACACCATACCTGTGCCTACACGAGCCATATCAATGGTATTCAAATGGTTATTGCGTATATTCAAGATAAAGTGAGATTTGCAATTACATATGCTAGTCTTCGAATTTCTTATGAAGATAAATTCGATGCTAAATTCGAAATGTTACTGAAGGAGGATGATTGTAAGACTGTTTTAGTAGGAGATTTTAACATAGAATTAAATTCCGATCAAGGATCCGATTTCATAACTGAAATGGATACTTTAGATTTTCCAATAAACACTAATCCAAAACATTCCACCACTAGAGACAAAACAACAACTGATGCAATTTTCAGCGACAAAATTATACAAACAGGAGTCTATATGAGCATTTGCAGTTATCATTTTCCTCTATATAGCAGAATTGATTGAATATATTAAAAAAAAAAAAAAAAAAAAAAAAACTGAAATTCTTTCAGCCGAGTGCGTAAATAAAATCTGGAAGAATTTCAGATTCTTTATTCCAATGCCCATGCCACCATTTTTATGAAAACATGCTGAAGGTTTTTTTGGAGCAAAATTTAACTATAACATTATAACTGCCAAATTGAAATGTCATTTTCTTTTTTGGCCGGCACTGTATCTTGGGGTTCTGTTGATATCCTGAATTCTATGAACACATTTCATATTATGTATGTCAGTTTCTATTAGTAACTTTAAGTACTTTTTATTACTTAAATAAATTAATCTTTTAAATTTATTATACATGAAAAATGAAGTCCTTTTAATCCTCATTTATTCTTTTCAATGAATTTTTAAAGTTCAATGAATTTATGATGGGCTCAGAACATAAAATTTTGTATTTACATTGATGGATCGACGATGCATTACTAGATAAAAATATTTACATAAAACTATACTAACCTAGTATATGAAACGCCATTTTTTTCATCGATATCAGAACCTGAAGAAACTATAATAAAACATATCAGAATGAATATATAGTCACAAACGGAATGCAAATATTTAAAATTTACTATAAGCAGGAAAACTCAAAAAACTGTAGCATTAAGTTAAAAAAAAAAGTCACTAAAACTTAGTCATTTCATTTGAATATAATGGTATGGTAAATCTACATGTACGAAATATTATGCTTTTATTCTATAAGGACAAATGAAATAGTACTCTAAGTAATAATTGTTCATAAGAATTCATTAAGTTAGGAATTAAACATTTTGAATGCAAATTGCACATCACAATATTTATACGTATTTTATAAATATTAATCTAATGAATAATCAGAGTTAGGTACATTTTTTTTTTTTTTAATTCAGTTAACAGAAACTTAATGAAAAGTAATTTCAAATAAAATATAATTCAAACTTTAAAAAGTAACTTACTACTAAAAATACAGCCACCAATATCCCTCCATAACATTTCACCTCCACAAGCTAAAGTAGCAGACCGGCAAACAAACTGCAATTGAAGAGTTTTTTGTTTTAAATCATTATGTAACAGGAACATTTCAGAAAAGATGAATTTAATTAAATTAACATTCTAAAAATTACCAAATTGAGAACACATGTGAATGAAGTAGAATATCCCCCACTTCCACAAACAGTAAATGAAACATTTTACACCTAGCATTATATTTAAATGTGCATAGTAGTGTAAAACTTAGAACTAAAGATGCAGAAGGAAAAATGTTTTTCTATAACCTCTCAACTTCTCTATCCTTTCTTTCCCGATTTGAGAATTTATTACAGAATAAAGAATCCAAATTTATAGAGTTAAAAAAAAAAAAAGTCAAATCTTGATTTTTAAAACTAATTTTAAATGTTAAAATCTGAAATAAAACAATAATGATTCTTGTGTTTCAGATAGAAACAAATCAGATTGTTTCCTTTAAGAAATTAGCATCATTCAAAAATAAAATAAGCTGCATACTGCAACTTAACTGAATCAGACCAAACTTTTCTTACTCCCTTTTAAGCTTGGCTGAGTTGAAAGAAAAAACCAGTAGGTTAAACAAACATGTACAAGATATCAAATGATGTAAAAGCCAATGAGCACTGAGCTATGCCAGCAAGAAAAGAAATCTGCATACTGCAATATGAAAAAATTTGGATATAAAAACTGTAATTAAATGTGAATGACTCATCATATGCTCAACTAGCAATATAAAATGGGCTGAAAAAAAGACATGGAGCAGGAAAAGCACTGCTCAACTTTTAACATAACTTTTGTTTACATTTCATAGCTCATGAGTTCACTTATAAAGCATGGGAATAAACAACAAAATTACTGCATTTTAAATGAAGCGTTAATTCAAAGGGTATTCAATACATTAAATAACCTAAACCTATTCCCCCCCCAAAAAATAAATAAATAAAACTGAGATTGAAACTTTTGAAAACATTCTAAATTAGCTAGGTTTTTTTTTTTTTTTTTTTTTTTTTTTAATGAATTCATCAGTAATAATAAATAAATGTGTAACATTTTTGAAGGTGATCTGGCTAGTACTCCTATAATAGCCTCTGATAAGCAACGGCAGATAGTTATTAGATGCCAGAACTACCTTATAATTCAAACAAGTTCTACCTTATAATTTAAAAGCATTTTCAGAGCTATTTAAATAATTTGCTTTTATTGAAATCTTACATGAAGTTTATACTATTTATAATAAAACACATTGATGGATACACACTAGGCATCTTTCTCCATGGTTCAAGACCGAATATTTCGCTTTTCAGCACAAGCAATGCTTAAGAGTGATTGACTTAGCTTTAGAGTGGTTTACTCAGTGTAGCCTTTAGGGCCAGCCCCAAAAAGGTGTTCTTCACTTACGAGTTCTTGTCCTTTTTTCGTGATGTTTTTTCCCAGGAGCAAGCTTAAAATTTCTCAATACATTAAGACACCACTTCTTTTTTTTTTTAAAGTTAATATCTTTTTCAGATTAAAGATGTTCTTAAGAAACCATGTAACTTTTGAACAGATTATTTTTAAAGAATCCAACTGTGATTTTAAAAATTTAGAACGTCCCTTTACAGGCAGTAGTATGCAAATTTTAAATACTGAATATAGAACAGTTACAAAAACATTCAGGAAAAAAAAAAAATCTTTAACATAACAATATTTTATAATAAAGGGTGGTTAAAATTAAACTTAACCTATAAACAGGGTTCTACAGTTAAAATTGGAGAAAGAATAGTAACCAAATTCAGTATTTAAATGAAAGATGTGGAATGAAAGACAATGAAAGATGTGGTCAAGGAATTAAAAAGACAGGTGGCACTTGGCACGAAAAAATAGCAGATTCAACAGTGGGAAAGACAATTTGAAAGTTTTTATTTTATTTATTTATTTTTTGGAGCTGAATTCATCATGCAAAATCCTACCTAGAGGACATTTTTAAACTAAACTTAAAAAAAAAAAAACTTCCTTGAGCACACATTGTGTACAATCTATACCAAATTTAATGGCAGTCAGCTCATCCATTTCAGTTGCAGAGTGCTGTTTATGAGAGAAGTTTAACTATGATCAACCTGTATTTCCCTATTCAGATAACTCTTTGGACCACTTTTGAAAATAAGTTTTGTGTTAAAGAATTTGTTTCTGAAAACTGTATAAGAGATATAAACTAACTGTTAATAAAAATACACAGTGCATTGGGTGAACAAGCAGTATTAATTTTTTTCAAATGTTTAACATCACTGGCTTGTTTTTAAAGCTTTTAAAAAGTCCTGCGATACCTATTATTTTGAAAAGGAACAAACTAAAAATCTCAAATATCAAAGAAAGTGAAACATAACATGAAAAGAAATGCATACCTTTCCTCCACACAGTATCACAGGCACAGGAAATCGAGTTCTACATCGTGCTAAATTTGATTTATTGGCTATCTCTTTATATTTTACAGCATCAAAAAAGTCACTTGCATCTGAGCTAGAAAAAAAAAAAAAAAAATGTTATGAGTTGCAAAATTTTGTAGACAAACACTTTTTTTTAAAAAATTACTTTGCATGTTTTAAAAGAATAAATTAAGTTTTAGACTATATACTGCTCACGGTGCACTTGGGTGTAATATAAACATTGCTGTTCTATAGACAGTGGCAGACTTCTAAATAGGCTACGGTAAGCTATGCCTACAGCAGCAAATTTTTGAAAGTGGTAGAGACTTTCTTTACAAGCATGTTATTAAGTAATGTTAAAACTTAATAACATAAAATTGTTTTCCATATTATTAGTTTATTTTGTACAAAAATGTAAAGACATTTCACTGATGTTGATAACTGCTTTACAATGCAATTTAATCGAAACAAATAAATAGCAAATATATTTTTTCATCCTAAAACTTCCTTAAAAATAATGAGAAAAATATTCTTTTTGAAATTTAGGTTTATACTGAAATAGAAGGACCTTTAGAATGCATGTTTTTCATGCAATGTCCCCTAAATAAGGACTTGCATTAAATCAGGAAGAGCAAGGGAGAGTTTATATCTTTCCAGAGAACTGGAAAATTTTTATTCCAAAGAGAAAAACATAAAATACCGTATTAGTTCAGAATGAAAGAGGAAAGCATTAACTAGAATTCAATTTCTGACAAAAGAATGTCTATGACTAAAATAGCATTGCATAACAAGGTTTGAAATAAGATTTTGAAGCTGACAGCAAAAAAAGCGGTACAAAAACTATTCAGCTCATAGCAAAACCTTATAAATTTTCATATTAAAGTAAATTACAGTTGCAGTTTTTTTCATTAAAACTAGTGAATAAAGGATGGAAATGAGGAGAAAATATACATACATACATACATATATATATACATACACACACACATATATATATATACACATACACTTCACTTTTCTTGTAAGAAATTTGGAATTTCATAAGTAACATTAAAGTATATCTGAGAAAGAAACATGCAAGTAATAAAGTTTTAAGTATTTACAGTTACACTTATCACGAGAATCATTGATATCATTGATAAACTTCACAAATGGTGTAGTGACATTAAGACATATATTAACTATTTAATTTAAAGTTGAAATTTTGAAAAAAAAAAACCAGCTGGGTTTTTCCAAATGAGCTAAAAAAAAAAAAAAAAAAAAAAAAAAAAAAAAAAAAAAAAAAAAAAAAAACCACCACTCAGGTATTTTTGGGTTGGACAAAAAAAAAAAAAAAAACACTCAGGTATTTTTGGGTTGGACAAAATCATTACAATCCTGGTAATAGAACACAGGGGTTGTGCTCTCAATCGCGAATGTCAAAAATTGTGGGGAAAAAATTAACTAATGAAAATAAGTTTTGGCTGTTCTATAGACAGTGGCAGACTTCTAAATAGGCTATGGTAAGCTATGCCTACAGCAGCAAATTTTTGAAAGTGGTAGAGACTTTCTTTACAAGCATGTTATTAAGTAATGTTAAAACTTAATAACATAAAATTGTTTTCCATATTATTAGTTTATTTTGTACAAAAATGTAAAGACATTTCACTGATGTTGATAACTGCTTTACAATGCAATTTAATCGAAACAAATAAACTTAACAGTATCTTAAACTTAACAAATATCTTAACAGTAGAGCAGTTTGCTTTATCAGATGTATGGGGGAAATTTACTTACCGGGTGTCCTCGCCAAGCGGTGATGTGTCGCCAAATTTTGAAGTTTGTTGGACAGTTTGTTTATGATAGGGATAGTTTCAGATATCTGTTGCAACCTGTGTTGAGTTGAGTTGTCAACTGGTGCGGTAGTTTGATGAAAAAATGCTCGGTGGGTTCATTAAACGATACCAGGATGTTTGGTAAAGGAATTTTGTGATTGGTTAAGGCAATTTAACTGTAATCGGTAAACCGAGGTTTTAAAAGAAGCAAATTTGAAATCGATGAGCTAGTTTAGTTCTTGTTTTGTGTTATTGGTGTGGTTAGTTAATGCGGAGATTAGAAAGTGCATTTTTTTTATTTGGAAATGTGTTATGCTGCTTGAAGTGTAGGAAATATTATGTTGTTGTTTAAAAAGGAAGTGTGTGTTTATTTGAAGGAGGATGTGAATCAAAGTTAAATAAAAGGAAGCGTTTTGGTGATATAATGTTAGCTCTTGTGTGTTTTTGGATATTTTTGAGGATATTCTTAAGATAAAGGTAAGTGTTATTTTTAAAGAATTTTCGCAATTGCTTAACGTTTTCAATGTTAATTGTAAATGCATATTGTATGTTATGTTTTTATATAGTGACTGTATATGAGGTGTATAACTAGGTTTTATAGTCCACCGATGTTGTTTTGAGTTGAAAACGGGCCACTGTTTGTCCAGTATACATTAGCTATACGACTAGGTTGCTTAATCCACTGTTGTTATTTTAGTTAAAAACGGTTTACTGGTTGCCTAGTTTATATAGCTGTACAACTATGTTGCTGAATTCACTGAGGTTTTTTTAGTTAAAAACGGTCTACTGGTTGCCTAGTTTACATAGCTGTAGAACTAGATTGGTTAATATTCTGAAATTTTTTTAGTTAAAAGCGGTTTACTGTTTGCTCATTTTGAATTGCCTGTTACTGAAATTGCTGACATTTTTTAGTGTTAAGTATGGATGGTGTATTGTGTTTTATTGTTTTTTTTGTGTGGAATATCTGTGCAATTTTAATGTGTTAAAGTGCTTTGTCTTTGGTGACAGTGCTGACCGTGTTGTATTATTTTATCGTATTCTAAAATGGTATTTCTTGTTTTGTAAAATCGTGTTTCGCTCGCGGAAAAATTTGGCGACCAAAAAAAAAAAGCGCGCCAAATTATGGGTGTTGGCAAAAAAAAAAAAAAAAAAAAAAGTCGCCAAAAAATAGTCGACACCTGCTAACTAAATTACTCCCAGATGTATCTATTTTAAGAATATCATCAAGGCTATTTATATTGGATACAAGTTCATGCTTCATGAAAAAAGTTAAAAATTGCTTCATTAAATGAAACATTTCTACATGAAGTTCATGCAGCTGGCATTGCTTAGCTTAAAAAATTTTCACATACCTGTTAAAGTGTGGCAAAATGGATCTGTAAACACTCATATGTAGCAAAGTCTTTTGCTGTTCAAAAAAGTCTGGATTATTCTTTCTTTTCTCTTTTTTGCCTCCTCAGTTAAAAATTCATTTCTTAATGATGTCTGAATCCTTTGAATTTGATTTATTTCCGTTACAGATAAAGCCCTCTTTTCATATATATTTTTGACAAAGTCTTCATATATTTGATGAAGAAGATGCAGATCTTCTTCACTAATCCAAGAGAAATGAAAAATAAGAAGAGCATCCCACAAATAATGAACCCTCTCAAGAACTTTAAGAATGTACAGCCATCTATGATCCGGTCTTGATAAAACTTTCAGTGGTTTTAAATTAGTTAAAGTTTTTTATTTGGGAATACCTGTTGGGAATTAATCGCTATGCAGATTTCAAAAAACTTTTCCCTTTTATCTGTGCTCTTCAGATCAAAGTACATATTGTCACAAAGAATTTCTAAATGTTTTAGAAATGGCTCAGTGAAGTCTTTGCGCAATTATTCGCTATATGGCAGGTCTCGCCGTCGATATCCAATAAATGGGTAGCTTTATTACTTCGTACTCTTTTTTCGACACCAGTGTTTACACTGCGCCTAGTGATGCATGAATCCATCAAAATGCTCATTAAATGTTTCCACGGTAACCCGTTTTCCTCAAATATCGAAGCAATTGAATAGTATATTTTTTCGAAATCGCAAGCTGTTAGTTTAATGGATGCTAAATGCCGTAAAACAACACAATTTTCTTTTTCTGAAAAATACTGCACTAGTACTGTCAAAATACTGTCTGCCGCTTGATTCTTACTTTCATCAATGTTCAATGAAAATGCAGATGTTTTCAAGTCATTTATTATTTCGCTTTTCATTGTTTTCGCCAGCCCATATTTTAATTTGTACACTGCTGTCATACGACGAAGCTGTAGAGAATTAAGTGCTGAAATATCCATAGCTAAAGCTTTAGCAAGATCAATAAGATGCGGCACCGATGAATACGAAAGGGGGTGTTCTGCTACAAATAATAGAAGAAGAGCCTCGCTCCTAGCTTTTCTAGATAAATCAACTGTTCGACTCTCATCTACTTTGACAAAAATAGTCCGCTGAAAACAAAAGCTGTGAATTCTTCACACATTCTCGACGTTTCTGGTGAACTGCTGTCCCCGAATGATTAAGAAGGGACTTTAATCCTTCATTACAATACTTAATGGAAGTATTGCACGCAATGCAGAAGGCTGTTCCGGGAGCATTAATTTTTTGACACCAATAATGAATTTTTTCGTTCAATTTGTCTTCTAGATTTAACCAATCTCATCAAAATTTATTTTTCATTCCATCTTCCAATTCTGCAATATCGTCCTTATCGCTAAGGTACGTCATTTTTTTTCTTATGAAATTTCAGAAAAAAACAAAATCAGAAGAACCAAATCGTAAGCAAGCACTAGCACATGTGAATACAGAAAGCAAAATGCTCAGTCCTACTGGTTCTACTACGCACACATTCATGAG